>JASVEL010009996.1:0-76830 GCA_032618575.1 Nicotiana noctiflora
GTTTTGAGCCATCTTGTCAAGCAAATTTTGGCCTTCTCTCCAAGTCAAGCTCAGAAAAGCCCCACCTACTGAGGCATCTACTATATTATTCATACTGTCTGAAAACCCCATATAGAACCTTTGACCCAACATCTGCTTAGGAATCCCATGGTGAGGACACATAACAAGCATACCTTTGAATCTTCCCCAAGTTTCATGTAATGTCTCCATTGGTTTCTGCTTGAAGCTCACAATCTTATCAATTTGTTGAGCTGTCTTGTTAGGTGGATGAAACTTGTTGTGGAACTGCTTGACCAACTCATCCCAAGTTTCAATAGAGTTTATGGGGAGTGAGTTTGGCCATACATGTGAAGCCCCTGTAACTGAGAACGGAAATAGCAATAGTCTAATCGTTTCCGGTGTCACATTCGGTTGCCTCTGTGTCTTGCATATTGAGAGAAAGTTCTTCATGTGTTGTTGTGGATCTTCAACCTGAGACCCAGAGAATAATCCCTTGTTCTGCAACAAGTGTAGCATGTTATTAGTAATCTGGAAAGACTCAGCTTGAATCGCTGGCACAACGATGGCAATTGCCAAATTATCCGCTGTGGGTTGTGCCCAGTCAAATAGTGCACCTTCTTGCGCCTCTTGCATGTTTAACCTAGCTTGCTGGTTTGGGTCGTTCACGTCACCCATGTTGAACTCTAATATGATTGGTTGTTGAGATTGCTGAATTTGTTTGATTGCCATGTTACGTGCCCAAAAAGTTTGCTCGGGGTCTGAGAGTCCTTCAATTAGTTCTCCAGTCCTTGCAGATTTTCTAGGCATGCACCTGAGTACCCAAATCAACAACCGTCAAAATATTCAATGTAAATTGTAGAAAGAATCTGAATACACAAGAATCTTGTAGTTCTGTCAATGGCAATTGATAATTCCGTTAATTCCCCGGCAACGGCGCCAAAATTGATTCACGTCCAAGCAACGGTCATAGTCAATCTAACCTGGTCAAATAAGTCCAGAATCGATCCCACAGAGAATTAACCTACCAACTGCAACTTTCACAACCCAAAAACACTTCTGAATCAAGTTCCCAAACTTTGAGTATATTTTTGTGAGTTTTCTAACAACTACTTTGCAAGAATTAAAAGACTGAAAAGAAAGAATTGAATATTGGTTAAATAATATGGAGAAAGACTAAGGTATAGATTTCCCCTATTGATGGAATCCCTTCTCATTATGCTCATACAAATTGTCAATATATTCTATCAATCATGAACGCTATTCTTACTGTAATCCTCTCCCGAGCAACTACAATAATTTACAAGTGCACTCTCCCGAGCTACCCTAGCTAGTTTTGATTTGAATAGTTCACCTAAGATTGAACCCAAGACTTCGTTATTCCTAATCCCGCCTTTACGCCTAAAGTTATAGATTTCTCCAATAACCTAGGTGTGGTGTTGTTCAACAATATACCTAAATATGCACTCTTTTCCAAGTTATGCACACTAAATAGGCACAGCTAATCGGGAGCTCTACCAATTAACTACAACAAAAACGAAGTTGAACAAATAGAAATCTTGCTAACAATTTGTAATCACATAAACAAGAAGTTCATCACCCAATAGGTTCAATCAAAACCTTAGAAAAGGAATTAGCTACTCATGATCAAAGAAACAAGAATAATAATTGAATTCATAAACAAATAATTGATATAAAAGAATGGAATAAGTTGAGAGAGTTCTCTCTTACCAATAATCTTGCAAAAGTAATGAAAAATACAATGCTTGCCTCTTTTGGGCGGAGTATAGGTTTATATAGAGGGTTTAGGGCTTAAAAATTGAGTTTTGACAAATTTAGCCTTCAAATATTTGGTACCTTCCATGGTTCGTTTGCGGTCGCGAGCGAACCGCGAACACAGCACTCCTCTGAATCCTCAAATGTTCTGCGGGGATGGACCGCGGTTTTTGCACCCTATTCCCTTTGTAATTTGGAAAAACTCAAAACATGAAAGTTGTATCCCTTTTGCGTTAGTTTTCCAACCACATATTATTGAGCCAAAATGGAGCTTTGGGAAAAATTTTATGTCCAATTTACTAGACAGTGCGCAATATGCCTCATCGAGTCTTCGTTTGTTCTCACTATCAAATTTGACCCCCGAACACGATCCCGGCTTAATTCCTTGAGCTTTTACTCGTACTTCAAAGCTCCAAATCACTTAAATTCATTCCATAACATCTATGTAGCTCGGAATCACACCTTCCCGGCTATTTTCAACATAAATTCTTGACTTGTACCACACTTTGGCCTTTTTCACCATCTTTTGACTCCAAACATGCTCTTTTAGTCTTTATTATCTCATGTATACCTCTAACACACTAAGAACAATAATAAAAGCATTTTGTCATCATAATCAATATCAAAACAACAATAAAGCGTGATAATTTAGGGCATACATATAGTCAAATTCACCTATTATCACTATCCTTGTTAATTCCTAAAATTACTATAATTAGCCTACTGAAATTAACTATCAGCTATACCCAAATACCTAAAAAAAATATTCAAAATTAAAGGTATGACAGAGTCAAACTTAAACTGAGGAATATATTCTAATATCGATCAAATACAATTAATAAAGAATAACAATAAGCTAATGAGACATAGGGAACTAATATTATTACTCTAAATTGGCAAAAATCAAAACAATAAATCCTTGTAGAATCCAGAAGTAGCAAAGTACTAAATTTAATGGACTTAAATCAATTAGGCAAATTTATCCGATACTAACACCTACTTATATAGGAAATTAAATGACTGACTTGGATAAACTAAAACTAATCTATGATTGAACTAACATAGGTAAATCATAAGAACAACAAAAATATTTGGAACTATTTATAATAACAAAGAAAAAAGAAAAATCAAGGAAAAAGTGAGAAATTGGGAACTTACTGTTAATTCTTACAAACCAGTCTTCGAGTTTGATTTAAAATTGATGTTATGTGTTTGTGAAACCCATAGCATCAAAAATAAAACAAACTCGACGCCTCAAAATTTTTTGAGATAGGTCCGAACCCTAGATGTAAATTTTGGGGCATCTTGGCTAGATTTGAGGGAAAATAACCTTGAATCTGTGGAGAAGAAGATGAGAATGATATTTGGTGATGATTTGAACTCGTTTGGTTGAGTTTTTGTTTTGGCCGAAATTTTCGATAGAAGATTCGAACAATTGGGCGACGATTAGAAAGAAACTAAGGTTGAATTCGTAATGGGGAGGTTTAGATGAGGTAGTGGTGTTAATTTGGGTTCCATTGGAGTTACGTCGCCGTCGCCGGCGCTAGGCGGAGGGACGGTGGTGGCTAGGCAAAACCCTCGTGTTTGAAGTTTCAGGTGGGGGGGGGGGTGGATGGTACGAGGATAAAGGAAAAATATTTAAGGTTTTGGGGTGTATTTTCAGACAGTGTTATTGAAAGTTATAGAGAGTTATGGGCCGTCGGATTAGGAGAGATCGATGGTTGCAATTGATTTAAGGGAAACGGCGTCGTTTAGACGTCTTTGACCTGACTGCGTCGGAAATCATTTTGGGCCTTGATTGGGTCTTGGGGCTGGGTGGAACTAAAGGAGGTTTAGGCTGGATTTCTATATGTAAATAGTCCAAACGTGGCCAGCCTTCAAATTTGTGTATTTCTTATATATATTTTTTTAGATTTTCATAATTTATTATGTACAAAAATCAAAATATAACAATTATGCTAGTTAATTCCAAGAAATTACTAACTCTAAATTTAAAAGAAAAACTAAACTAAACTAAAAAAATGTAAAAAAAAATTAAGAATTAAAAGGGTAAAGGACTATTATTATTATTTCCTTTATATGTTATTCCAAACAAATTAATCCCTAATTAATACGAACAACGAAATTAAAACCTAGATGCAAAAAATGCGTATTTTTGTATTTTTTGTGAATTAAAATGCACAAATAAAAATGCAAATAATTAATTCCTAAAAATTCAAATAATAAAGAAAATATTCTAATTTTAATGAATTTATAGGAGTAAATTAAGCGTAGCAAAAATCACGTGTTCACAGCTGTCTCTCTTTGCTCGAAAATACGACGGGTATTCAGGCAAAGATAAATGAGCACTGTGACGGATTTTTGCCCGCTCAGCACTCCATGAGAAGAATTTTTGAAAACCATTTGACTGAACCCTGCTTCAAGGGTTGCCTACATATCCTTGGCTATAAAGGAATCGGGTCAGTGTAGTTCTGGAGAGTTTGGTAGCTGGGACTAATGAGATATGTGATTGTTACTGCAGTTGCTGCTGCTACTGCTTGTTGACCTCCTTATTACACCAAAAAAGGAAAATCAAAGCTAAGCTAGCTATGCCTATCAACTATGAGGTACAAGATTCCTATCTATAAATCTCTTAAAGCTTGATCTGGAGTCTGAGCTGGTTCTTGCTATAAACTTCCGATCTAAATCTTGATGCTCGCAAGTTGTAAGTGTTTACTTCTTCATACAGCATTGGATCAAAACCAAATCAGCGGAACTTGTGACTTTGATCTGATTTTGAACTTTCTGCAATCTTGCTGGCTTCACATTTGAGTTCATTTCTTTTTGTTCTTTCTTCTTTTCTTGATTCTGGATTGAGACTCATTCTTTTTGTCATCTCGAATCCTGTGCCTTGAGGTAAGACTTGCTTAAGACATCAAAACAAACAAACGAACAAAAATTTTCTGCCCCAATTTTCACTAGGAAAATTTCGTGAGTTAGTTGTGATACATGTCTAAGCGATTAAATTAGGCTTATGTATCTTGATGAATGCTAAAGATGACTGAGTTATGCCGGAAAAAGAAAAAGCTCTTTGGTTTATGCCAGGGAGATCCACGGGTTATGTCAGGATTTGGAAAAGAAAAAGCCCCTTGTGTTATGCCAGGGGGATCCACGGGTTATGCCTGGATTTGGAAAACAAAAAGCCTCTTGGGTTATACCGGGGGATCGACGAGTTATGCCATGATGGAAAGCAAAAGCTCCTTGGGTTATGCCAGGGAGATCCACAGGTTATGCCGTGATGGAAAGAAAAAGTTCCATAGGTTATGCCAGGGAGATTCACGGATTATGCCGGGACTTGGAAAAGAGAAATCCTCTTGGGTTATGCTAGGGGGAACCACGGGTAATGCCGGGATGGAAAGAAAAAGCTCCTTGGGTTATGCCAGGGGGAGCCTCGGGTTATGCCGGGATGGAAAGAAAAACAATCCTTGGGTTATGCCAGAGAGATCCACAGGTTATGCCGGGATTCGAAAAGAAAGAGCCCCTTGGGTTATGCCAAGGAGGATCATCGGGTTATGCCGATATGGAAAGAAAAAGGCTCCTTGAATTATGCTAGGGAGATCCACAGGTTATGCCGGGATATTGAAAGAAAAATCCCTTTGGGCTATGCCAGGGGGGATCCTCGGGTTATGCCGGGATGGAAAGAAAAAAGCTCCTTGGGTTATGCTAGGGAGACCCACGGGTTATGCCGGGATTTGGAAAGAAAATGCCCCTTAGGTTATGCCAGGGGGATCCTCGGGTTATGCCGGGATAGAAAGAAAAAAGCTTCTTGGGTTATGCCAGGGAGATCCAGGGGTTATGCCAGGATTTGGAAAGAAAAAGCACGTTGGGTAATGCCTGGGGGATCCTCGGGTTATGCCGGTATGGAAAGAAAAAAACTCCTTGGGTTATGCCAAGGAGATCCACAGGTTATGCCGGGATGTGGAAAGAAAAATCCCCTTGGGTTTTGCCAGGGGGATCCTCGGGTTATGCCGGGATGGAAAGAAATAAGCTCATTGGGTTATGTCAGGGAGATCCACGGGTTATGCTAGGATTTGGAAAGAAAAAGCCCCTTGGGTTATGCCAGGGGGATCCTCGGGTTATGCCGGGATGTTTAAGGAATGAGGTTCTATGCTACCATGATTTGTTCTCTTTTATTTTTCATTTTTCATTTTTTTTTCATTTTCATTTTCATTTTGCACTTCTTTTTCTCCTTCTTTTCTTCTTCTTTTTATTTATTCTTTTCAGTTAGCCAAAATGCATGAAAGAGTTTCGGGAAACTTCCCTTTTGGTCGCTTTCCTGCTGCAAAGTTGTTTCAACATTTGCACATTTCTTTTCTTTTTGGGTTGCACCTGCTTCTTGCACAGGTTGCTCTGTGTAAGACCTAGTTTTAACAAAGAACAATTTTTGTTAGTTTGAAACAATGGTTGGTTTGTGGCCTTGATCATCTCCGGTGCTTGATTCCGGCCTCCATTTCTGTTGAGAAATTTGTTGCTTGTTCGCTTCGTGGACAGGTTGCCTTTTAAATCGCCATGATTCAACTTTCAGGATTTCATTAAAACTCGCCCATATGGGCTCTGACCTTTTCCTTCTGCCTTGAGACCTTTGCCTTTGACTTTCTTTCTTTCCTAATATCAACCCCCATGCTCAGTCCGGATTGGCTTGACGCACTCGCTGAGGCTGGGCATTTCCTTTGACTTTAACCAAGTGGAGTCCTGTGAAACCGGTCCGGCCACCCTTTCTTTGTAATAGTTACAGAATCAGAGTTAAACCGAAAGGGATTCAAAGAAAAAGTATGCACAAAGCGAGCATATGAGTTTAAAGAGAAGTGTCCCTTTCAGGGAAAAGAAAGGACTTATCTCGGGTGCATCTGACTTCAAATGAACATGACATGCTTCTTGGACTGGACACCCGACCCACACAAACCTTCCAACTTCACATGAACCCATTGATCTGCATTTCAAAACAAGGGAACTTGCCAGGACCTTTTAGTGGTGAGGTGTCTTCTTTTCGGTCGACAGTGCTCTTTGCGGGTTTTCGCCAATCGACCTCTCTCATTTCTCTGCTCACCATCACCCGATAGTGCTCTTTACGAGTTTTCACTAAGCAGACTCTCTCATTTTCAGTTTCTCTACTCATTGTCACCTTATGGTGCCCGAAGGTTTTCACCGATAAGACTCTCTAATTTTATTTATCTCAATTCAGGTTGTATCCGATTCCATCAATGATGTTTTTCACTTCCCTGCCTTTGCCAATTGATCTGAAGGACTTGAACAAGGTCTTTGGATAAAAAGGATTTTGAGTGGAATTACAATTTTGGAACCATTTCGACGGAACCGAACCGTCATATTATCAGCCCCAGTTTCAATTTTTGGGGAAATTGGGATTTTTATTTTGGCATGACTGAACCTCAGAAAGAGGTTGCCTACGTACCCTTTCGGGATCAAGTCAAAACGTAGCTCAGGAAAATAATTTTATTCGTCTTTTATTTTTTGTTTTTCTTCTCTTTTCTTTTTCTTTTTCTTTATCTTTTCTTCTCTTTTTTTTATTTTTTTATTTTTATTTATTTTTTCTTTTTGTACTTTCAGGTTCCAAAGAGGGTAGCTAAAGAAACAGAACTGGCTCAAAGGGTTTACAAAGGATTGATAGTGTTTGGGATAGCATTAAGGAAAGCCTTTGTCATCTCAATTATACAAAAGCCATCACTCCAAGAGGTTTACACATAGTACATTTTCACTGCATCTACATTAACTGCTGTTTCAGGATCATTTCCTTCAATGTCTCCCAAATACAGTGCTCCTCTTAGTAATAATTTTCGGATAATGTATGGGCCCTTCCAATTTAGAGCAAACTTTCCTTTTACCTCCTGGTGATGCGGGAGAATGTGTTTAAGCACAAGCTGTCCCACTTTAAAGTTCCTGGGGCGTACTTTCTTGTTATAGGCACGAGCAATTCTTTGTTGGTACAACTTCCCACGGAAAACTGTGGCCATTCGCTTTTCATCAATTAAGGATAACTGCTCTAGTCGGGTTTTAACCCATTCACTGTCTTCAGTTTCGACTTCCACGATTATGCGAAGCAAAGGGATCTTTACTTCTACTGGTATGACTGCTTCAGTTCCATAGACCAACAAATATGGGGTTGCTCCAATTGATGTACGCACTGTGGTCCGATACCCAAGTAATGCAAAAGGAAACTTTTCATGCCATTGTCTATAGCTTTGAATCAGTTTTCTCAGAATCTTCTTGATGTTCTTGTTTGCTACTTCAACGGCACCATTGGCTTTTGGCCTATAAGGAGTAGAGTTTCTGTGTGTTATCTTGAATTGTTCACATACTCTACCATCAGATGACTAGTCAAGTTTGCAGCATTATCGGTAATGATAGTAGCAGGGATACCGAAGCGGCAGATGATGTTGGAATGCACAAAGTCCACTACAACTTTCTTGGTGACTGCCTTGAGAGTGATGGCTTCAACCTATTTTGTGAAGTAATCAATTGGAACCAATATGAACCTATGCCCATTAGAAGCTTTTGGCTCAATCGGCCCAATGGCGTCCATACCCCAAGCGACAAATGGCCATGGTGCTGACATCGGGTGAAGCTCTATTGGCGGTGCATGAATCGACTCTCCGTACACAGACATTGATGGCATTTTCGGACAATACCGAAGAAGTCCTTTTCCATAGTTATCACAATAATATCCTGCTAGCGGGATTTTTTTTACTAAAACGTATCCATTCTTATGAGGCTCGCACACTCCTGCGTGCACTTTATGCATGATTCTTTCGGATTCCTCAGCATCAACACATCTTAACAAATTGAGGTCCGGGTCCCTTTATACAAAATGTCACCACTTAAAAAGAAACTGCTTGCATGTCCTCTAATGGTTCTTTTCTGATCTCCTGTAGCTTGCTCAGGGTAATCTTATGTCTTTAGAAATCTCTTAATATCATGATACCATGGTTGAGTTCTGGGTTCAATCTCGATTGCATTACAATAACCATGCCTTTCTTTGATTTGAATTTACGGGGGATCAATATGGGCATTGCCTGGGTAAGTAACATTGATACAAATTGGAGAGTGCATCAGCCAGCTCATTGTGACATCGAGGAATGTACTTGAACTCAATTGACTTGAAACGTTTGATAAGTTCATCCACGTTTTGCCGATATGGAATGAGCTTTACATCTCGGGTTTACCACTCTCCCTGTGCCTGCCGGATGATTAAATCAGAATCTCCCATGGTCGATAAATCTTCAATCTCTTGGTCAATAGCCATGTTCATACCCATGATGCAGGCTTAATATTCAGCTGTATTGTTTGTACAAAAAAAGCGGAGCCTAGCTGTGGCTGGATAATGCTGACCATTGGGTGATATCAAAACTGCACCAATACCTACACCTCTTGCATTTACTGCTCCGTCAGAAAACATTTTCGTGGAACAAGTATCTTCAGTGATGACTTCTACTGAATTAACTTCTTCATCTAGGAAATACGTGCTCAGTGGTTGGTATTCATCGTCAACCGGGATTTTGCCAAATGATCTGCTAACGCCCGGGCATTCATTACCGTGTGAGTGACATAGACTATGTCAAACTCAGTGAGAAGGATTTGCCATTTTGCCAATCTCCTAGTGGGCATTGGCTTCTGGAATATGTATTTCAAAGGGTACAGTCTTGTTATAAGATAGGTAGTATGGGCTTGTAGATAGTGCCTTAACTTCTGAGCAACCCATGTCAATGCAGAACATGTTCTTTCCAACAAAGTATACTTGGCCTCATAGCTGGTGAACTTCTTACTCAAATAATAAATTGCTTGCTCTTTCTTGCCAGTCTTATCATGCTGCCTTAAAGCACTGCTGAAAGTGTTTTCCAGCACTGTCAAATATAAGAAGAGAGGTCGTCCTGATTCAGGTGGGACCAATACCGGAGGATTTGACAGATATTCCTTGATTTTTTCGAATACTTCTTGACATTCAGCTGTCCATTTGATTGTTACATTTTTCTTCAACAATTTAAATATGGGCTCACACGTGGTAGTCAATTGAGCAATGAACCGACTGATATAGTTCAACCTGCCCAATAAGCTCATCACGTCCTTCTAAGTTCTTGGAGGAGGTAGATCTCGGATAGCATTTATCTTTTTTGGATCTAGCTCGATACCCTTCCTGCTGACTATAAAACCTAGGAGCTTACCTGATGGAACCCCAAAAGCACATTTGGCTGGATTCAGCTTGAAATCATACTTACACAACCGTTCAAAAAACTTTCTCAGCTCTCGCACATGATCATTCTGAGTCTCGGACTTAATAATTACATCATCTACATACACCTCTATCTCTTGATGCATTATGTCTTGAAAGATAGCAGTCATAGCCCTCATATATGTTGCCCCGGCATTCTTCAACCCAAATGGCATGACCCGATAATAGTAGGTCCCCCATGGTGTAGTGAAAGCAGTCTTTTCGGCATCTTCTTCATCCATCAACACCTGATGATATCCTGCATAACAATCCATGAAGGACTATATTTCATGTTTGGCGCAGTTATCAACAAGGATGTGGATGTTGGACAAATGGAAATTGTCTTTTGGACTTGCCCTATTAAAATCTCTATAATCCATAAACACACGATTTTCCCATCTTTCTTTGGCACATTAACCACATTGGCTAACCAAGAAGTATATCGGACCATCCGAATTACCACTGTCTTCAGCTGTTTTATAATTTCTTCCTTGATCTTACCACTGATGTCAGTTTTGAACTTTCTTTGCTTTTGTTGCACTGGATGACAATCAGGGTAAATCGGCAGTTTATGCACCACTAAATCCACACTCAACCCTGGCATGTCGTCATATGACCAAGAAAACACATCTTTAAATTCAAACAAGAGCTCGACTATGGCATCTCGAGTTTTATCCTCTACGTGAATGCTCATTTTGGTTTCTCTTATTTCCTTGGCAGTTCCCAAATTAACCGGTACAGTGTCATTCAGGTTCGGCTTATGTTTATTCTCAAATTGTTCCAATTCTCGGTTTATTTCCTTAAAAGCCTCTTCTTTATTGTATTCTAGTTCTTGATTCATTATTTCACAGTTAGATAGTGTGTTTGAGTCTGGGCATGAAGTCCTCAGGCATGTCATGTTATTAAAAGCCACAGTATTATAACTGAAAATAAAAAATGAAAAAGAAAAAAATAAAAAGAAATCAGAAAAAGAAAAATGGACGATGAAATATTGATTTCATTTCTTGGAATTTGGGAAGATAATAGGGTTTACATGAATTTAAAAGACAAGAAACTAAAAGAAAATATATGAGTTACACCCTGCAATAACTCAAGATGCAGAACAAGGTAACAGGGCTAATCTACTACGACTCCCGCCTGATCGGGAACGGAGTAGCATTCCAATTCTGAAGTTTAGCATCTGGTCCCATATAGAGCACCTTAGCGGTGCTAGTACCTTCTCTTGGTTCGACCATGTGAGTCCCATAGAGCATTTTCCTCATGGCTCCACAGATGTCCTCTATTTCGTCTGTCGTGAAAACTTCATTATCTTCATCTTCAACATATTTGGGTTCGACAAAGGTCTCATACAAATGTGGCACTGACTGTGGAAGAAACCATCCTTTTTTTCCCTTTCTTCGGCCCGCACTTCATCCTCTGGAATCGGGTGAAAACCTATCCCGAAATACTTCTCTACAGTGGGTAGAGTTACTGGCTCAACTATTCCTTGCAAATCTTTTCCCAATCCTTTCCCTAGTTTGAATCCATGTCTAACCATTTCTTTGTCCACCATGATAGAAGCATTAGACAAGAAAGGTTGGGGGCATGGACTTCCTTCCTCATATTGGTCCGCTACCACGACTTCAAAGGCTTGATAAACAATTCTCTCGCTTCCTTCTCTCGCCTCCAAGCACGGAATGGATGGGTCACGATAGATAGACTGCTCATATTCTCTATAAATTACATTCTCTTAATCCTCATATTAAAATTTTACCATCTGGTGGAGGGTAGAAGGCACGACTCCTGCAGCGTGAATCCAAGCCCTTCCCAAAAGAATATTGTATGATGTATCCATGTCCAATACTTGGAAAGTGACCTCAAAATCCATTGGGCCTATGGTCAGTATCAAATCAATTTCACCGATAGTATCCCTCTTGATGCCATCAAAAGCTCTCACGCAGACATTGTTAGGACGAATCCTCCCTGTTTCGATCTCCATTTTTTGTAATGTGGAGAGTGGGCAGATATCAACCCTTGAGCCTCCGTCCACCATGACACGCTTATTATAGTAACCGTCACATTTGACAGTTAAATGTAAAGCTTTATTGTGAGCAGCTCCTTTTGGTGGTAGATCATTCTTGTTGAATGAAAGTTGATTGATAGCGAAATATCTTTCTGCCACTCTCCAATTGTTCAACTGATGTTCGGCTGGGCACATATGCCTCATTCAAGGTTTTCATGAGAATCTTCTGATGTTCAGTGGACTTGGTCACCAATGTAAAGAGTGATACTTGTTCAGGACACCTCCTTAATTGTTCCACTATTTCATAATATGCCATTTTCATCTTTTGAAAGAAAGCTTCTGCTTCGTTGGCGGCTTTTTAGATGGAAAGCATTTTCTTGCAGCGCTCTTGAATTCAACAACATTTAAGTATTTTTCAACAGGGATGGTTCCCGAGAGTTCCCCTGTAATTTCTTTGCCTTTGTAGGTAAACACATTTTGTTGGTAGTTCCATGGTACTGCAGAGGGATCGGTCATCGACTTTTGTGGTGCGTGTCCAATAACCACTGGCTCGCTCTACCGAGGTGGTTTGATTGTCCCCCGTACCACATAGGCCTCTTGTGTCCCTTTATTTACTTCAAACTTCTTCGGAGTGCTCACAACTAATTATTTTTCTTGACGACCCCTTGTAATATACAGAACCCCTTGTTTCGGAGGCATTGGCTCGACTTTTGCCTCCATTTTCATTTCAGGTTCAACTTTGATAGTTTTATCCTTCTTCTCTCTTTTTTCCTGCTTCAAGGATGCCTTAGGCTTCTTTTCAGCATCAGTAATAGCAATTATGGCTTTTAAGGCCAGATCAAATTCTCGGTCTTCACAAATCATACCAATTACTGTCCCGTTGTTGTTAGCGGGCAATGGGTTATTAGTAACATTTGGGACTTCTTCATCCTTCAGCACTATCTTCCCTTGTTCGATCAAATCTTCCACATCCCTTTTCAATGTCCAGCAGTGGTCAGTGTTGTGCCCTTCCGCTCCTGAATGGTATGCACACCTGCCACCCCGCTGATATGATGGTGATTCCGGGGTTCGCCTTTTTGGGGGTACTGGTTATAGCAAGTTCATATGGACCATCTTCGGGAACAAATTGGAATGTGATTCACTAATTGGTGTAAACTGTTGTCGCTTGGGTGATTCTCTAGGGCATAAATTATTTTGTGGCGTTTGGGGATTATATTGGTTTTGGAAAGGAGGCTGGTTTCTTCGGTCGGCTGAACGATTGAGTATTCATTACCGCATAAGGTAGAGGAGTATAAGTCATGTCTGTGTGGGGGTAATAGTGCTAAGGAGTTCTTTTGTGGAACGCCGGTCTAGGAGCACTGAATCTTATTCCTCCCGATGTTGCCATCATTGTTTCTTCCTTCTTCTTGCCCTTAGGCATTCCTCCAGACCCGCCTTGGATAGCTTGGGAGGTTGCTCTTGTAGCTGATTGACTTAAGATTATGCATGTCTTTAAACAATTCTCCACCATTACTCCAATTTTCATGGCCTCCGCGAAAGGTTTACCCATGGCGGACATCATGTTTTGGAAATAATCTGCTTCTTGGGCTTGTAGAAAAACTGTCACCATCTTCACCTCATCCATTGGTGGTTTCACCCTTTACGCCTACTCGTGCCACTTTATTTCATATTCATGGAAACTTTCTGAAGGCATTTTCTTGAGATTTAACAAAGAATCCCTATTGGGTGCAATGTCTACATTGTGCTGAAATTGTCGGACAAAATCTCTAGCGAGGTTATCCCAAATATGCCATCAAGATATGTCCTGATCCACGTACCATTCTACTGTTATACCCACAAAACTTTCTCCAAAATAGGCATCAGTAATTCTTCTTTGCCACCGGCTCCATGTAGTTGATTACAGTACTTTTTGAGATGAGCTATGGGGTCACCACGTCCATCGTACTTTTCGAACTTTGGTATCTTATATCCCAAAGGCAGGTGCACGTGAGGGAACATGCATAGATCATTATAACAGACACTTTTCTGCCCACTTTGTCCTTGCATATTCTTAAGACTTTGTTCCAGACTCCTCATCCTTTTTTTCATGTCATCCTATTCTAATGTTTTGAGAGTCTTGTCCCGTTTCGATACGGGCTCATAAGGTGGGCAGGAATATATGTATAGAGGGTAGTGAGGAGGATAAGCCTGAAAGACCGGATTCTAGAATGTGAAGATTGAAGGGTCCACAACGTGCTTTGGCAATGATGGCTGAGTTGTTACAGAGGATGGTGGAGTTGTAAATATGTTGGGGGTAGTGCCAAATGGGAACACTTGTGGGTGAGCTTCAGAGGGTGTTCCAAAAAGGTTAGCAGTGAAGGTTGGTTGTCCTAAAGGAACATTTTGATGGCTGATGGGGACAGTGGTAACTCCTCCTAATCTGGGGAACAATTCCAGGAATCTAGGGATATTACTTGGGGGTTCCTTCCCGTTGTTCCAAGCATCCCACATCTCCATCAAAAGCAGATGCAGTATTCTATTTTCTTCAGCTGTGTAGGACTCGGGGACTGGGATCCCAGAGAGTGGTTTGTCTTAAGAGACAGGGATTGCAGGAAGAGCCATTTCAGACGACATTTCAATGCTTATTTTGGATCTAGTGAAGTATCGATGTGAGGCCAGCTTACCACAAGCCATACATGGTTTCTAAAACATAGCTGGAATTGACAGCGACAATGGTTAGTGTGACACAAATAACAAATAGGCAACTGCACATTGAAGTGTGATGCACCTATGCAGTTAACTGAGTATCTATATGTTTGCTTCGGTTGCGTGCATCATCCCGGCTTTTCTATTGTTTCCCTTTCCTTTCCTTTGTATTTTTGTTTTGTTTTCTCTTATTGGTTTTTCTCTAAATGCCTTATTGCCTTCCCTTGTGTTTCTTTTTCCCTAGTTTTTTCTCTCATATTTCTCTTTTTCTCTGTTTTTTAAAGATTACGGTCAAACCTTATGTAGATTGCCTAAGTATCATGACCCCACATGAATTAGACCAAGCGTAGTTCTTGTAAATTAAATGCAAAATAGTAAAAAAAATTATTGGGAACTTTCAAATTTTCATTAATAATAACTGCGATTACAATATTACTAAACTATTTGTTTTCATTTTCAGAAGAATAATACAAAAGACTCAAAACAAAATACAGACTCAACTATCTAAGAATAAATCAAAACTTCAAACCCTGGGGCCTGCGGGGCGTCATTCGGCATTGTCGCGGGCCTGTGCGCAAGACCCATTTGCAGTTGCTCTAAATCATTCATGACTTGCTAAACAAATAGCATTACTGAAACAAAGAAAGTGGTTCTGCCCATCCGTTCACCATCTTGACATCTCTTGACAATATAATGTTCAAATGCGCTGGATTCTTTCCCTGATTTGAACTTTTTCTTGAAGAAGTCGGCTTATTTGTTGATTGCGGGCTTCTAGCACTTGGGAATCTTGAAGGTGAAAGTCTTGTAGAAATTTTACTTCCTTCTACATTTCAGCCATCATCTCATAACACTGGTTCCTCTCAGCTCGAAACTCTTTGTCTAATCGAGTTGCCCTTTCTTCCGAAGCATTTCCTTTCCTTCTTTTGTTAGCAATAGATTCTTCATAATCCCTTTTTAAATATTGTACATATTGGGCTCTTTCCTCGGTTTTCTTAGCCTAATGTGTTTGCAATTTTGTCAGATTCCTTTCAGACCTTTCTTACTCTTCTTCACAATCTGAGACATGTTTTCTCAACCCTTTGATCAACCTTTCGTCAAACACACTTCTTTCCTTATTTCTAGCGTCAATTTTCATTTGTTGGATTTGTGCTTTAAGGGCTTCATTTTCCTGAGACAATTTCTTTTTTTCAGCTTTGTCTGCAGCCATTTGGACATCTTTCTCGAATTGAAGGTCCCGTACCTGTTGTTCTAATGCCCCAATTTTGACTCGGTATTTCTTTTCTTTTATCAACCAATCCCATTGTATACGAGCTCCATCAGTAAACTGTTGTATGTGAGGCCTTTTAGAGGGTCTCCCAGGAATTTGGAACCTTTTGTTGAACCATGCCGAATATTTGGAATCCACCTCTCCCCTTGCTCGATCCTCTATCATTGTGTCGTGTTGCAGAAACCGGCTTTCATTCTATATTTTTCTAATTCTTGCTTCTGGGAAGGTAGCTTTAGGACTCAACTCAATAATCTGTTCACTTAAATCTTCATCGTTGTGCACTGTTTGGAACTTCCCAAATTGTCGCATGACTCTGTAAGGTCTGTAAGGTTGTATGCTTGGAATGCCCATCAAAAGTATATATGGTACTTCTGCTGAAGTATAGACAACTTCGGTTGTGGGAAGCCACCCAAAAGCCCACTCAATCTTATCCGCATTCAATGAGTTCAAGCATGAAGACCAAGCCTTAACACATTCAGGGAATTTGATTCCTGCAACCCTAGTTTCAAATTCGTTGATGCAACTAAGCCCATTTAACCCAAAATTCATGTACCCTATGCGGTGACATGAATGTTCCTGGATCCACATTTTCAATAGAAGATTACACCCTTGAAAGAATTTTTCTCCTTCTTGACACTTAGTTAAGGCCTGATAAATCTCTGCTACAATAAAGGAGACTATTGTGCTATTGGGCTTTTTCATAGTTACATCCACCATTCCTATTAGTGCGAGATCTATATTCTCATCCTCCCTTGGGCAAATCACAATTCCTATAAAGGCCACAATAAATGCTAACCCTCGCAGAGCCTCCCAATTGTCTTTATTTTCTTCATGTGTTAACCACGTGTTAGGTTCCTCGAAGCCCATCAGGTTTCCGTATCGATGATAAAGGAAATGCAAAGTGCAACACCCTTCTGCTTGATGCGGGTCTTGGATATCTCGACTGATACTCAATAAATCCAAGAATGTGTGGAGTATGACAGGCCTAGGTGACAAAGGATATCTACTTAGCATGTTTCTATTAAGGCCTTCATACCCCGTCATTTCCTCAAGTGTCGGTGTGAGCTCAAAATCAGAGAATGTGAAGACATTCCGAGTTGGATCCCAAAATGGTATCAATGCTTCAACAATATCCTTTCTTGGTCTTATGCTCATAAGTACCGTAAGGCCCCCTAGGATTCTTATCACCGATTCTTTACTTTCATCTCGTAAGTCATTCCACCACATATGGAGCTGAAGGGGTATCTCACTCAGGACTGAGAAAGTTTTAATGTCTTTTGAATTCATCATGCATATTTATTTAATGATAAAAAGGTATTAGTGGCTATTTTTGCAAAATTTTGTTTAATGGACCATAAATTTGTAAACATTTCTCATCTTGGGGTCCACGGGGTATCATTCAGCATCACCACAGGCCAACACAAGACTGAGAAAGTTTTAACGCTAATTGTGACTATTAAAAACATGGCCATATAATGGATTAAAAATGGCTATCTTTGCAAAATTTCAGTTGAGAAAACCTATTTTGGTGAATACGGCCTTTCAGCACTTCCGAGAGGGAGATTTTAAGGTTGTATTTGCAAACCATTTAAAATGACTCAAGGTGGCTGTTCTTGCAAAAATGGCCTTTCGGTGTCTTTTTGAGGGACATTTGGCTTATTTTAAACAAGAATGGCATCACCCGATTTATTTAATGAAAATTTTAAAAATTTGACATTTTTTGGTTGTTTTTGAAAAAGGGGAGGTTGAACCCGATGAGGGTTGCCTCGTATCTCACGTCTAGTGAGAATCAAACCAGCATAGTTCGGGAAGGTTGGACAGAATCAAAACTATTTTTCAATAACAATTTCCTTTCTATTTTTCAAATATTTTCTCTTTATTTTTGAAAATCCGGCAGCATTTCGGAAATAATTGGGCATTGGGTTTTCCACAATAAATGATTATCCTGCCTCAGTCCTAACGCTGCTACTTTTCATACTCATGATGCCGATCAACATGCGAAGCCGAGAAAATAAATGCAAGTAGCACATAATATGCATCAGGATGGTCATTTTAGTACGGTTCACCTGTCCTAGACGGATCCAACCCCTGTGTTGATTCATCTAAGTCAGAATGCACATGATGCAAATAAGCATCCTACTAGGAGTCCGGTATGAGTTTATTGTTCATCTAGGTTTAAACCCTAGATTTATTGGTCTAGACCTGGCTTACCCGAGCGGACAACTCGAGTCGAGGGGGAGGCAGCGTACCGGGGATACAGAAGCTCACCCGGCTTTGAAACTTATCCAAACCTCATTCTAAATTTGGGAAAAGGACTCTAATAGAAGAGAAGCTACATGAAGTGCACCCTTCTCCATGATGTAGATGACTCATAAAGAGGAGGGATTTGAGATAGTTTATATACAGTTTCAACAAATATCAAAGCAGAAAACATTTAACACATATAGCATGGAAGCATGTAGAAAAATCAGATAAAAGCTAAATATAATAATTAAACTAAACTCGAACTCTTTGAACCCTGAACCGAAATTCTGGGTTCGTGTCCCCAGCAGAGTCGCCAGAGCTATCACACCTCCTTTTTTACACATCCCTACCCCAAAGGGTAAAAATATATAAAAGGGATTTTTTTTCCAATTTAAGCGACATTATTCGAATTGGGATTATTTATTTATTTCAGAGTCGCCACGAGGGAAAGGATTAGCTTTTGGTGTCCCGACTCACCGATTTAAATCCCAAATCGAGGAAAATTATTCGACTTCCCAATTGGAGTCTGCGAACCTGAAATTATGTGTAAGCAATTTTGTTGACCCGAGGGAAGGTGTTAGGCACCCCGGGTCCCGTGGTTCTAGCACGGTCACTTAAAGTACTATAAATGGCTAAAATCTAATTTTTTTACATGCTCTAACCTATAGTGCAACTTTATAATGATTTACCGCCTTTTAATTATTTTTTATGAAAGTGAACGTCGCCTAAAAATATATTTTCGGATCACATCACATGAAATGCACCCGGATCCTCGACACATCTTTATTTGACGTTTTCAGATTTGGATTTCGGTTGTATGAAATACACACCCGTATTAGGAAGGTAATTTATTAAAAATGTGCCTAAAGAGTCTAACGTGTTATTATCTTTTGGGAAGGCCGTGAAATTCGCTAAACGGCCCGTCTCGAATTTCTAGGTATTTTATTAAGTAATTTATAAGGGTCCCACAATTATATATTTGATTTGGCGATGCTCGTCTCATTTTTATTATTAAAGGCCAACTAAGAGCAAGCTAGAGTTTTCTATGTATTATTTGTCTCTAAGGATTAATTAATGTATAAATACAAATTCGAGCCATAAATTCAAGTCCGAATTCAAACAAAAGGGAACACCCTTTTAGCTTGAACCCGCTACCTAATTCGAGGCATAAACTTTATATTGATAAATTAATTACCCACATTCCTATATAATTTAAAAATGGTTCAGCATATTTTCGGGGGTCTTAAAACTTTGGCCCAAATTTACGTTAAATTGATGGAACAATTACGGTTTATGAACAATGGTCTTCAAAGGACCATTCACTTTCCTTAAGCAGAAATACCTCAGATTGGTCCTGAACTTGGTCCAATTCTGTAAGGCCCCGTAAAATTTTTGTGCATAAAACCTAGTAGCTGTGGTGTCATGGTCCGAATAATGTGTTAGGAATGCGTAGAATGTTGAGAATAAAGTTTTCCAGAAAAGTGTCAAATATGCGGTCAAGAATGCGACCGCAAACCTGTTATGCGGACCGCATTCTTGCCGGAAAGCTTAACAGAAGCCTCCCAAAAATCATGTTGAAAATGCGGTCGATATGCGATCCCATAGTGAATCTGCGGTGCACTTTGCGACCGCAGATCAGGAATGCAGACCGCATAATGGTCGCATTCCGTAACAGAACTTGAGTAATTTTTGAGGCCATTCTGCGGTCACTATGAGGACCGCATGTTGATTCTGCGGTCGCAAAGTGCACCGCAGATTCGCCCCGGCCCAGATTTTTGTAACATTTTGACCCGATCTCTTCTTTAATATAACACCTTTCACCCTCATTTTCTCATATCATCTCACCAAAAATTAGAGAGAGAATAGAGGGGTTTTAGAGAGAGAAGTTCTTCATCTTCAAAGATTGTTCCAAATATCTAGTCCAAAGGATCCTAGGGCAAGGATTCAACTTCCCCTATCTTTTCAAGGTAAAAACCCTAACTATTTCTTTGATTTTCAGGTTTTAAATTGGGTAAAGAGAGGTTTGCATATAATAGCTTTTGAAAATAGAATTTTTACACTCATGCATGATTATTGAACTTGATTTCTAGTAAAAAGAAGTGAGTAGAAGTAAGAGTCTTCAAGAACAAGGTTGGCAAGAGTAAGATAGCTTGGGTACGCATAAAATTGGAATTTAACTAAAGAAAACTCGATACCAGGTATGTATGGCTAATTTTGATTCTTGTGAAATCGCCTATTTGTATGAAAATTGCTTGGTTAATGTTAATTTGACAAATTGTGTGAAATTCTCGATGTTGTTGTTTGGATATTCAAAGTTGTTGTTGAAATATGAGTGATGTGGTATGGAATATGAACCGAAAGTTAAATGAGAGTTGAATTGGGTAAAGAATTGTGAATAATGCTTATTATGGCCTATATGGCACCTTGTGGAAATATTGTAACATGGTTGTGATATTAGTTCGAAAAATAATTGAGAACATGAAAAAATGTGCAAGTTGCTTATTTGAACTTGTTGAAATTGTGTGTAGTACCTTATCTGCTGTTTGAAATTGTTGTGTTTTAAACTGTAAGGCGGGGTCGTGTTGCGCGCCGCAACATGAGGAAATAAGGTGTGGGTTGGGGTGATAAGGGTGGCCGAGGTAATAAGGGTGGTCGGGGGCAATAAGGATGGAAAGCGATCGAAATCGCTATTGAAAATTGATACAAAAATCAATGATGTGAAATTGTGAAAGGAGACAGCAGGAGAGTTTGCAACCTGGGGGCACTGATTGCCCCTATGTTTGACTACTTGCAATTTATGTTGTTGATTGGTTGTTGTTCTATTTGTTGACCTTGAATGTGCTTATGTTGAGGCTTATCTGAAATGAGTAAAAGGTGGAAAGCATGGTTGGCTGGCTTGATTAGTTTTAATGTAATTTAATGACTTGAGTTTACTTGGGACAAAGTTTGTCCATACATACCAGTACAATTCAAGTGTACCGACGTCCCTTTTGCCGAGGACGCTACATTCGTGTTATGATTGTAGGTGGATCAGTAGCAGGCACTTCAGCTCATCGGCAGTAGTATCCTTCTCCTTCCACTGCCCGTTTTTGGTGAGCCCCTTTCTTCCTCGGGGCCTTGTGTGGTTCATGCCACTTCGTTTTAGATTTCATTTTGGTTTTGTAAGGTATAGCCGGAGCCTTGTTACCGGCAAGTATTGTATTTCCCTTTTTGTATCCTAAAGGCTCTGTAGACATGTAACTGAGGGACTCCAGTCTTATGTATATATTACGTTATGTCGGGCGTTGTAAAAACTGCAAACTTGTTAATGAATCACTCGTATGGTTTCAATTGTTTAATGTGAAATCATTCATGGTTAGTAAGATAGTTGGTTAATGGGAAACAATCAATACAGGGGTAACACGTGGGAATGAAAGGCACCCAGGTCCGCTTGATTGGGGCAACCCGGTCAGGCGCCGGTCATGTTCCCCGATTTGGGGCGTGACAAATTCCTCACTAGCCAACCGCAGAAGCACAACGGGGCCCAAATGACCAATGTATACTACTATTTTTAAACAGAATACTTCCAGAATTTTAATCAAATTAATGTACCAATCAATTATCATAAGCCAACAATTTTAATGATTTGGTTTAGTATAAGTGGACCTTGTTTTCTCTACTGATTTCAAACAATTGTTAAGATGCAACAGAAATATAAATTGAAAATCCAAATCAAGTTCATTAATTCATGTGATTCAAATTAGCAATTCTAGTAAATTATCACCAACTCACTCAATTTAAAATTAATTGAGCATTAGCTTGATTCAATCATACACCTACTCTATGCATTACGACATCAGTGATATCCCTACACATCACATACACATCAACTACGACTATCCAAACCCCAAACAAAAAGCTACTCCAAATAAACTACAACTATAGCAAACGTTCAGTTATACTTTATGCAATTATAGGATTCATAAATGAATAACTAACTAATTAACCTTTCGGGTTCAGTTCATTACAAACTAATTAGTCCAATTTACAGTCCAGGAAATATGAAAAAAATAAACTGAAACTAATACAATGTATTCACTACATTTGGACAAATATGTATCATGCAACTAATGCACATTTCATTTCACTTTTTAATCTTCAAAGCTACATCAAGCAAAATTCGGATGTGTACCTAGAGTTTGATTCAAATAATAAGCAAAATAAGAGTCAGCAACAATAGCAACAGCAACCAGAAATCAACTGATGAGAATAAATTCAAAATCCACCCACACAGCTCTATAATAGCCCAGGAATCAATCAGAACTTAACAAGTCCATGGAAAATCAAATACACTCATTTGAAACCAGATTTAAACTCGAAATCTAAACCAAATGAAGCTTCAACAGCTAAAACAACCAGAAATTGAACTAAGGAAGTGTAGATCAAACAGCTGTACAGTGGAAATCAATCCAAATCAAATCAAAGGGAATTTTAGGAAAATATAAAAGCTGGAATGGATTTTTGGAAATTTTTAGAATTTCTCCAACCTCTTTTTCAAGAATTTGAGTGCCTTTTATAGGCCTAAGTTAGGGCAACCCCCAGATTTCCTATTTTTCTCATTAGCCCTTCCCTATTTTCAGATTAATCCCTTTATTCCTGACTTGTTAAACAAGTAGGTGCACTAGAAATGCTGAAATGTGCACTTAGACCCCTTCTAGAAGGGTCTAGGGGGTTCTTTTAGCTAGACAATCTCAATACTACCCTTACTTGACTTCCTTAATTACTAATCTGAAGATTCTTGCCCTTTTCTATGCCCATTTTACACTTGATCATAGTTAAAATTACTGTAGACCCTCCTCTCTTGTTTTATGTCCAAACTATCCTTGTTAATTCCTAAAATTACTCTAGTTAGCCTACTGAAATTAACTATCAGCTATAACCAAATACCTAAAACAAAAATTCAAAATTAAAGGTATGGTAGAGTCGAACTTAAACTAAGGAATATATTCTAATATCGATCAAATCCAATTAAAAAATAATAACAATAAGCTAATGAGACATAGGGAACTAATATAATTACTCTAAATTGGAAAAATCAAAACAAGAAATCCTTGCAGAATCCAGAAGTAGCAAAGTACTAAATTTAATCGACTTAAACCAATTAGGAAAATTAATCTGATACTAACACCTAATTATACTAGCAATTAAATGGCTGACTTGGATAAACTAAAACTAATCTATGATCGAACTAACATAGGTAAATCATAAGAACAACAAAAAGATGCAGAACTATTTATATTAACAAAGAAAAAAGAAAAATCAAGGAAAAGGTGAGAAATTGGGAACTTATTGTTGATTCTTCCAGACCAGTTTTCGAGTTTGATTTAAAATTGATGTTATGTGTTTGTGAAACACATGGCATCAAAAATAAAACAAACTCGATGCCTCAACGTTTTTTGAGATAGGTACGAACCCTAGATGTAAATTTTGGGGCATCTTGGCTAGATTTGACGGAAAATAACATCGAATCTATGGAGAGGAAGATGAGAATGCTTTCTGGTGTTGATTTGAACTCGTTTGGTTGAGTTTTTGTTTTGGCCGGAATTTTCGATTGAAGATTCGAATAATTGGGTAAGAATTTGAAAGAAACTAAGGTTGAATTCGTAATGGGGAGGCTGAGATGAGGTAGTGGTGTTAATTTGGGATCGATTGAAGTTACGCCGGCGGCGACGCTAGGCGGAGGGACGATGGCGGCTAGGCAGAACCCTGGTGTTTGAAGTTTCAGGTTGGGGGGGGGGGGGAAAGATGGTACGAGGATAGGTGGAAAATGTTTAAGGTTTTGGGGTGTTTTTTCGACAGTATTATTCAAAATTAGAGAGAGTTATGGGCCGTCGGATTAGGAGAGATCGATGGTTGCGATTGATTTGAGGGAAAAGATGCCGTTTAGACGTCTTGGACCAGACTGGGTCGGAAATTTTTTTGGGCCTGGATTGAGTCTTGGGGCTGGGTGGAATTAAAGGAGGTTTGGGCTAGATTTGTTTGTGGAAATGCCCCAAACGCGGCCATCCTTCAAATTTGTGTGTGTATATATATATATATATATATATATATATATATATATATATATATATATATATATATATATATATATATATATATATATATCGATTTTCAGAATTTATTATGTACAAAATTCAAAATATAACAATTATGCTAGTTAATTCCAAGAAATTACTAACTACTAATTTAAAAGAAAAACTAAACTAAACTAACAAAAAAATGTAAAAAAATTTAGAATTAAAAGGGTAAAAGGATTATTATTATTATTTTGTTTATATGTTATTCTAAACAAATTAATCCCTAATTAATACTAACAACGAAATTAAAACCTAGATGCAAAAAATTTTGTATTTTTGTGAATTAAAATGCACAAATAAAAATGCAACAATTAATTCCTAAAAATTCAAAAAATAAAGGAAGAATTCTAATTTTAATGAATTTATAGAAGTAAATTAAGCGTAGCAATAATCACGTGCTCACACACAATACTCGTAAAATCTACACTATGCGATCGCAACCTGTTGTCCGCATTCTCAGTGCCAAGCAAACTTTACCCTATGTGATCGTAAACTAATGTCCGCAATCGTATCGAACAAATCCACCCAGTTATTTTAAGTTCCAAAAGCAGAACACTTACGGGATTTTTACAAAATTTCCAAAGTTCCTTCTTCTCAAAAGCTCTAGGGCGATTTGTGAAGCATTTGCTCTCCATAACTTCTTGGGCAAGTAACCTCCAACCCATTTACTTCCATTTTCACAAACATATTGAATTCCTAGGTCTAAAATATGTGATTTATGGTATAAAATTGGGTATTTAGGTAGATTTAGGGCTTTTTGATTTTTTTTATTTAGATCTCGTTTTAGGGTAGAATTTGAAAAAGAAAATCATATATTTGAGCTCGTAGGTGAGTGGGTGATTTAATTTTGCTCCGAAACTCGTGTTTTGAACAAGCGGGTCCGGGGTCAATTTTTGAGTTTTTGGGAAAATGATGGAAAAGCTATAATTAGGCATTGGGTTCGAATTGTTTAGCATTTATAGATATATCAAAGTCATTATTGTGTAGATACAATTGAATTGGAGCTGAAGGCTATTTTTGAGGATTGAGTTGGCCGTGGAAGTTTGAGGTAAGTGTTTGGTCTAACATTAGCTTGAGGGATTCGGAGTTGTGTCCTTGTCACGACCGGAATTCCCCACCATCGGGATCGTATTAGCGCGTACTCGTGGAAGATAGGGAAGCCAATTTACTCACCATCTTTCCATTAATAAAAACCACCGTGTTGTCAATTTATTAACAAGAATAATAATAATAACATTAACTGCGGAAGTCTACTTTCATAAATTTGAATATAGATGTGAAATACTCAAAATAATCCTCTACCCAAGATGTAGAGTCACAAACTCATGAACTACTAAGAATAACTACACATAATGGTCAGAAAGAAATATAACAACCGTCTGTCTCGAAACAATGACACTACAGTAATAATGAAAATATAAGAAGAGACGCCGGGCCTGCGGACGCCTGCAAGCTACCTCAGTCTCGTGGGTATGAAAATCCTGCTACCGAACTACTATTGTTGCTGCTCAAAACTTGGACCTGTGCAAAAACGCACAGAAGTATAGTATCAGCACAACCGACCCCATGTGCTAGTAAATGCCCGGCCTATCTCAGCGAAGTAGTGACAAGGCTAGGCCCAGACACTCACATAAACCTATGGAATTCTATATACATATATAACAAGTTAAGCAGTAAAAGTGGGGAAGGGACATGCTGGGGATACACCACAGTCAAATATAGAAATTA
Organism: Nicotiana noctiflora; assembly: GCA_032618575.1. Classification (NCBI taxonomy): domain Eukaryota; kingdom Viridiplantae; phylum Streptophyta; class Magnoliopsida; order Solanales; family Solanaceae; genus Nicotiana; species Nicotiana noctiflora. The sequence goes on from JASVEL010009996.1 coordinate 26,076, forward strand.
TCTATAAAGAAGTATAACTGAACAATAAAATCGATAACGAAAAACACCGAAAGTTTCCATATGTGAACACAATACACCCAGTCCATATTGTGTTGCGGTGCGCAACCTGATCCTAAATATATTACATGGTAGGCGAACAAAACGATCCCATTTCATAATATGTAAGTAGTCGGCCTGGTAGGCGAACAAAACGATCCCATTTCATAATATGTAAGTAGTCGGCCTGCCACACGATCCGATTTCACAATATATATATAGGTAGACGGCATGCCACACGATTCCGTTTCACAATATTTATATAGGTGGATGGCGTGACACACAATCCTGTTTCACATTATATAAGTGGTCGGCGTGCCACACGATCCCGTTTCTTTCAACAGAATACACAACCAATCCCAGCAAGGGACTAACCCAAATAATACTAAGTCCCGGCAAGGGAGCAATAATAATAACTTTAACAACCCGGCAAGGGTAATACTTATATATATAGTATATATATATATATATATATATATATATATATATATATATATATATATATATATATATATATATATATATCCCGGCAATGGATTAATCACAATTCCATTCAATACTTTCATCTTTTACTCAACAGTAATTGTCATTCGAGCCAACGCTCCAAAACATTAATATTTCATACCTCATTCTCAGACTCTTCACATTTGTAGCAATTTATAATTTAGCTTAGAAGAGTTCCAAATAATCTCACAAACATGTACAAACAAAGACCCACGGTCATGCTAGACTCCAGTGTATAGACACTCGTCACCAAGCCTATACACCGCACTCGATCTTTTAGCAAATAGCAATTTATTATACTCTAATCCAATTCCCTCAAGCTAGGATAGATAAAACACTTACCTCAATGGCTTATAGTCAACTCAGTCCTCAAGAAATGTTTTACCTTCCAAATTTCGCTCCAATTCAATCGTATCTATACACAATGAATTTAACATCATTAATTCTACTCAACAAACCAACCCAAATTGCCTAATTAAAGCCCTTTTACATGCTGTCCAAAAATCATAAAACCAACTCCGGGCTCGCTTGGTCAAAACACGAGGTTCGACCAAAATAAATTCACCCATAACCCCATGAATCCAAAGATATAATTTGTTTTATGATTCAACCCCAAATTGGTTTTGAATTACTTAAAATTCTCAAAAGACCTAACTTTGCTCAAACCCCATGATTTCTACCTTGTTTTCATGATTAAGGCTTAGAAACTAGTTAATTAATGAAAGAAAAGTGACGGAAATAAGCGGAAAATAACTCACTCAAAGGGTCTTGATGCTTGGGGCGTTAATGGCTTCCTAGGGCTTGGGGAGAAGAAGGGTTGTGTAAAAATTATGAAATCCTGTCATTGGTTCTGTTTTTAATCTTTACAAATCATTGGGCAAATTTACCTACGTTATCGCTGTACTAAGGATGTGATCGCGAAGGGTAAACTGGTAAGTTATCGCGATCGCGTGGAAGCAGACGCAAACGCGTAGAAGGGAATTTCTAGGTCCAGGAACTTGTTATACGCGATTGCGTGGAGTGATGTGCGATCACATTTAGGAAGCTGCCAATGCTACATGATCACGGTTGAATTGATGTGATCGCGGAAGAGGGAAAATTAAAGCAATGATATTGCGTGAATGAGGTCGCGATCGCTTAGAACAAAACCACTATGCAAAAATTGCAGAAAAAATCTTCCAACCTTTCTAAGTGTAAAAATACCCCGAACCACCTCTGAAACACTCCCGAGCCCTCAGGACTCCCAACCAAACGTACACACTAACTCAATATCATCTTACGAACTTGCTCAAGCGATCAAATCGCTAAAATAACATCAAAATCAAATAATCAAACCCCAAAACTCATAAATTTCATTTTAAAGTTCATAAATTCCAACTTAATATTTAGGTCTGAAACATGTCAAACGACGTCAGATTTTGACCAAACTTTACAGATAGTGCTTAACGCATATTTAAGACATGTACCGGGCGTCGGAACCAAAATACGATCCCGATACCTATATTTTCTAACTCGTTTTCATTTTCATTTTTCCTTAATAATTTCAAAAAATAATTTAACAGAAAAATTTATATCTCGGGCTCTAGGCCTCGAAATTCGACTCCGGGCACATGCCCAAGTCCCATATTATTTTATGGACCTTCCGGGTCCGTCCAAACTTGGCTCCGGGTCCGTTTACCAAAAATGTTGACCAAACTCAACTATATTAATATTAATATCAAAGTTTTTCAAATTTTTCACAAAATTCACATATTTCAACATAAAACTTTTCAGGCTATGCGCCTAGAATGCACATGCAAATTGAGGCAATATAAAATGAGGTTTTCAAGGCCTCGGAAGCACGAAACGGATAAGGAAAAAAGGTGATGACCCTTTGGGTCGTCACATCCTCCACCTCTTAAACAATCGTTCGTCCTCGAACGGACAAGAGAAGGAAGTACCTGAGTCGGGAACAAATGTGGATAACAGCTCCGCATATCAGACTCGGACTCCCAGGTCGATGCCTCGGGAGGCTGTCCTCTCCACTAAACACGCACGGTAGGAAAGCTCTTCGACCTCACCACGACTTTCATGAGCGACACCCGGAGCAATACTCGCTCACCAACCATTAAATCTACATCTCGGACCTTACGGTCTGCATAACCCTTCTGTCTATACTGGGCGAAACCCAGCCTCTCTTGAATAGTCTTTACCTTATCTAAGGCCTCTTAAACTAAGTCAGTACCCAACAACCGAGCCTCTTCCAGCTCAAACCATCCGACTGGAGACCAACATCGCCTACCATACAACGCCTCATATGGAGCCATCTGAATGCTAGACTGGTAGCTGTTATTGTAGGCGAACTCTGCTAATGGCAAAAATTGGTCCCACGAGCCTCCAAAGTCAATGATGCAAGCTCGAAGCATACCCTCTAAAATTTGAATAGTTGTCTCAGACTGACCGTCTGTCTGAGGATGGAATGTTGTGCTCAACTTAACCTGGGTGCCTATTTCCTGCTGGACCGCTCTCCAGAAGCGCGAGGTAAACTGTGTATCCTGTTTTGAGAAAATAGATACTGGCACCCCAAAAAGGCGAACAATCTCCCGAATATAAATCTCCGCTAACCTCTCAGAAGAATAGGAGACTACTACTGGAATGAAATGAGCTGACTTGGTCAGTCTATCAACAATAAGCCAAATAGCATCAAATTTCTTCCGAGTCAAGGGAAGTCTAGTAATAAAGTTCATTGTAATCCGCTCCCACTTCCACTCGGGAATCTCAATTCTGTAGAATATACCACCAGGTCTCTGGTGCTCATATTTAAGATGCTGACAATTTAAACACCAAGCGACATATGGAAAATTGTCCTTTTTCATCCTACACCACCAATAATGCTGTCGCAAGCCCTGATACATCTTCGCGGCACCCAAATGAATAGAATACCGAGAACTATAGGCCTCCGCTAATATCAACTCTCGAATCCCAAAAATATTGGGCACATAAACTTGCCCTACAATCTCAATACTCCGTCATCATCTAAGGTTACCTTTGTAGCACCTTCTCACTGCATAGTGTCTCTCAAAATACATAAATAGGGATCATCGAACTGCCTCTCATGGATATTCTCCAATAGGGAAGAACTAGTGACCGTTCAAACCAACACTATGTTAGGCTCAAAAATATCTAATCTCATGAATCGATTGGCTAAGGTCTGAACATCTAGAGCAAGCGGTCTCTGGCTGATCGGAATATAAGCAAGACTACCCATGCTGGCAGACTTTCTACTCAACGCATCAGCCACTACATTACCCCTACCTGGGTGATATAAGACAGTAACATCATAATATTTTAGCAATCTAGCCATCTCCTATGCCGCACATTCAACTCCTTCTACTTGAACAAGTACTAAAGACTCTTGTGATCCGTGTATACCTCACACACCACACCATATATATAATGCCTCCATATTTTCAAGGCATGAACAATCGCTGCCAACTCTAGGTCATGAACTGGATAATTCTTCTCATGGATTTTCAACTGTCTCGAAGCATATACAATAAACATGCCATCCTGCATAAATACCGCTCCAAGCCCAGTACAGGATGCATCACAATAGACTATGTAAGGCCCTAAACTCATGGGCAATATCATCACTAGTGTCAAAGTCAGAGCTGTCTTAAGTTTCTGAAAGCTCGCCTCGCACTCATCTGACCACTTGAATTGGGCACCCTTCTGGGTCAACCTAGTCATCGTGGTTGCAATAGAAGAGAACCCCTCTACGAACCGACGATAGTAGCCTGCTAACCCCAAGAAACTCTAAATCTTGGTCACTGAAGCTAGTCGAGGCCAATTCTTGACTGCCTCAATCTTCTTTGGGTCTACCTGAATACCATCTACTGATACAATATGACCCAGAAATGCAACTGAACTCAACCAAAACTCGCACTTTGAAAACATGGCATATAGCTGATTATCCTTCAGAGTTGAAGAACCACTCTGAGGTACTGCTCGTGCTCTTCCTGGCTGTAGGAGTATACCAGTATATCATCTATAAAGACTATCACACACAAATCTAGATAAGGCCTGAACACTCGGTTCATCAACTCCATAAATATTTCTGGGGCATTGGTCAAACCAAAAGACATGACTAAGAACTGATAGTGGCCATAACGAGTGTGGAAAGCTGTCCTAGGAATATCACACACCTTAATCTTCAGCTGATGGTAGCCATACCTCAAGTCTATCTTTGAGAACACCCTTTCTCCCTAGAGTTGGTCAAACAAATCATCAATCCTCGACAGTGGATACTTATTCTTTATTGTCACTTTGTTTAATTGCCGGCAATTAATAACACCGGTGCACCCCAAGGAGAAATACTAGGCCTGATAAAGCCCTTCTCTAGCAAGTCTTGCAACTGATCTTTTGACTCTTTCAACTCTGGCGGGCCATGTGATACGGTGGAATAAAAATAGGCTTAGTGCCTGGTGCCAGATCAATACATAAGTCAATATCCTTGTCGTGTGGCATACCCAGTAGGTCTAAAGGAAAAACCTCGGGAACCTCCCGTACAATAGGAACCGAGTCAATAGAAGGAACCTCTGCGCTGGAGTCGCAAACATACACCAAATAAGCTAAACACCCCTTCTCGACCATGCGTCGAGCATTAATGTATCAAATGACATTGCAGGTGGCGTGACCTGGGTTCTTCTCCACTCTAGTCAGTGTAATTCTGGGAAGGCCAAGATCACGATCTTTGCGTGACAATCTAAGATAGAATGATACAGGGACAACTAATCCATCCCCAATATAACATCAAAGTCCAACATATCTAAAAGTAATAAATCGACACGGGTCTCCAGACCCTGAAACACAACCACGCACGAATGATGCACCCGGTCAACTATTATGTAGTCACCCACTGGTGTAGACACATAAACGGAAATCTCCAAGGCATAGCTAGGCACGGCCAGACATGGTGCAAAGTAGGAAGACACATATGAATATGTAGACCTAGGGTCAAATAGTACTGAAGCAACTCTATCGCAAACCAGAATGGTACTTGTGATCACAGCATCTGATGCCTCTACCTCTGGCCTGGCTGAAAAAGCATAAAATCGAGGATCAGCACCACATCCCTGAACTATGTCTCAAGGATGGTCATCCACCGGCTGACCTCTACCTCTGGCGGGACGGCCTCCACCTCTACGATCCCTACCCCTGCCCCTGGCTAGCTGGGTAGGCTGCGGGTCAGCTGAGGCCTAAATCATGGGGCGAGGACCCTGCTGCTGAGAGTTGCCCGATGTTTGAGGAAAAGACCTGCAATGTGCCTTAGGTCGCCGTACATGAAGCAAGACCTCAGATGTTGAGAATAACGGGGTGGTGGTGCACTGATAAGCTGCTGGTCTGATGAATACTGCTGGGGACCACGATCAACTTAACCACCCTATGTAGTCTGGAGAGCTGACTAAAGAGGCCTGGAAGACAGGCCCCTGTCATAAGAATCCCTGCCTCCAGATGAGACACCGCTAAATCTTCCAGATTGACGAGGCCTCTTGTCTGAAGCATGACCACCTCGTCGAGTAAGGGCCATCTCAACTTTGCCGGCCGAGTTAGCTGCCTCCTGAAAAGATATGTCACTACCAACTCCCATAGCCATCTAAAGTCAGATCGACTGAATTAACCCATTAATGAACCTGCGGACCCTCTCCCACTCTGAAGTGAGTATCACAACTTCATGTCGTGCCAAATCCAGAAATCTAGTCTCATATTGAGTAACAGTCATGGAGCCCTATTGGAAGCACTCAAACTGCCTCCGAAGTGCCTCCCACTAAGTAACAGGGAGAAACTTCTCCAAGAATAGCTCTGCAAACTGGTCCTATGTCAAAGCTGGGGACCCTCCTGGTCGAGTTAAACAGAAATCTCTCCACTAAGTCTTGGCGGAACCTGCAAGCCCAAAAGTGCAAAAATCAACCTCATTGGATTCCACTATTCCCATAGTCTTGAGAATCTCGTGGCAACTGAATAGAATGTCCTAGGGATCCTCCGATGAAGCACTGCTGAAGGTGGTGGTAAAAAGTTTGGAGAACCGATCAAGTCTCCATAAAGTATCGAGGTCATGGCCGCTCTACCTCCGGTCTGAGTTGTAGTGCATGTCTAAGTTGCCACTGTGGGCTGAACAACTTGTGCTTGAGCCTAGGGAGCTACTAGCTCCGGAGTACGTGCAACAGGAGTCTGAACCCCTCCTCCAGCCTGAGAAGTGGCTGGTGCAACTGGAAGCAAGCCGGCTCTGGTGACACAGTCCATAAAGCCTGCTACTCGGACCAGAGCCACCTGAAGATTCGAGGTGAATATAACCTCTCCTGGGACCTGAGCTGGGCCCATTGGAGCTGCTGTGGCTGGAACCTCCTCACCATTTTCAACATGAGGCTCCACCTCTGGAACCGCTGCCTGGGGATGAACTTTGCCCCTACCACGGCCTCTGCCCCTCGTAGGTGCTGCCTTAGGCTCGGACTGATAATCAGCGGATGAAGAAGCACATGTTCCGCCATCTGCGAAAGAACAGAGTATAAATTCAATCAGTATTTGCGGAAATAAATCTCACGATAAGAAGGAACAAATGAGAGATTTTTCCTAACTCAATAGACTCTAGGGGACAAGTACATACGTCTCTGTACCTACCCCTCGGACTCTACTAAGTTTGTTCGTGAGTTGTGAGACCTATGTAACCTAGTGCTCTAATACCAACTTGTCACGACCCGGATTCTCCACCATCGGGATCGTGATGGCGCCTACTCCTGGTAGCTAGGCAAGCCAATTTACTCACCATCTTTACATTAATAAAAACCATCATGTTGTCAATTTATTAACAAGAATAATAATAATAATAATAACATTAACTGCGGAAGTTTACTTTCGTAAATTTTAATATAAATGTGAAATACTCAAAATAATCGTCTACCCAAGATGTGGACTCACAAACTCACGAACTACTAAGAATAACTACACATAATGGTCTGAAAGATATATAACAACCATCTATCTCGAAACAATGAGACTACAGTAATAATGAAAATATAAGAAGAGACGTCGGGCCTGCGGATGCCTTCAAGCTACCCCAGTCTCGTGGGTATGAAAATTCTTCTACCGAACTATTGCTGCTGCTGCTGCTCAAAACCTGGACCTGTGCAAAAGTGCACAGAAGTGTTGTATCAGCACAACCGACCCCATGTGCTGGTAAGTGCCCGGCCTATCCCCGCAAAGTTGTGACAAGGCGAGGACCAAACACTCACATAAACCCGTGCAATTCTATATACATATATACCAAATTAAGCAGTAAAAATGTGGAAGGGAGATGCAGGGGGATACACCACAGTCAAATATAGAAATTATCTGTAAAGAAGTATAACTGAACAATAAAACCGATAACGAAAAACACCGAAAGTTTCCACATACGAACACAATACACCCAGTCCATACTTTGTTGCAGCACGTAACCCGATCCTAAATATATTACATGGTAGGTGAACCACACGATCCCATTTCATAAAATATAAGTGGTCGGCCTGCCACACGATCCCATTTCACAATATTTATATAGGCGGAAGGCGTGCCACACGATCCCGTTTCACATTATATAAGTGGTCGATGTGGCGCACGATCCCGTTTCTTTCAACACAATACACAACCAATCCCAGCAAGGGCATAACCCAAATAATACTAAGTCCCGGCAATGGAGCAAAAACAATAACTTTCACAACCCGGCAAGGGTAATACTATATATATATATATATATATATATATATATATATATATATGTGTGTGTGTGTGTGTGTGTGTATGTGTGTGTGTATACTGTATTAATCATAATTCCGTTCAATACATTCATGTTTTACTCAACAGTAATTATTATTCGAGCCAATGCTCCAAAACATTAATATTTCATAGCTCATTCTCAGACTCTTCACATTTGTAGCAATTTATAATTTAGCTAGAAGAGTTCCAAATTATCTCACAAACATGTACAAACAAAGACCCACGGTCATGCTAGACTCTGGTGTATAGACACTCGTCACCATGCCTATACATCGCACTCGATCATTTAGCAAATAGCAATTTATTATACTCTAATCCTATTCCCTCAAGCTAGGATAGATCAAACACTTACCTCGATGGCTAATAGTCAACTCACTCCTCAAGCAATGCTTTTCCTTTCGAATTTCGCTCCAATTAGATTGTATCTATATACAATGTATTTAATATCATCAATTCTACTCAAAAAACTAGCCCAAATTGCCTAATTAAAGACCTTTTACATGCTGCCAAAAATCGTAAAACCAACCCCGGGCTCGTTTGGTCAAAACACGAGGTTCGAACCAAAATAAATTCACATATAACCCCACGAATCCAAAGATATAATTTGTTTTATGATTCGACCCCAAATTAGGGTTGAATTGCCCAAAATTCTCGAAAAACCAAACTTTGCTCAAACCCCATGATTTTTACCTTGTTTTCATGATTTACGCTTAGAAACTAGTTAATCAATGAAAGAAAGTGAAGAAAATAAGCGAAAAATCACTTAGTCAAAGGGACTTGAAGCTTGGGGGCGTTAATGGCTTCCTAGGGCTTGGGGAGAAGAAGGGTCGTGTAAAAATTATGAAATCCCATAACTGGTGTGACGACCCAAAGGGTCATCACTTATTTTATTAATCATTTCGAGCTTCTGAGGCCTTGAAAACCTCATTCCATGTTGCCTCGATTTACGTGCACAATCCGAGCATGTAGCCGGAAAGATTTTGTGATAAAAAAATATGAATTCTATGAGAAATGTGGATAAAAATGATATTAATATTGATATGGTTGACTTCGGTCAATATTTTTGGTAAACGGATCCGGACCCGAGATTGGGTGGTCCCGAGAGGTCCGTAGGAAAATATGGGACTTGGACATGTGTCCGGAGTCGAATTCTGAGGCCTAGAGCCCAAGTTATGAATTTTGCTATGAAATTGTTTTTGATGTAATTGTTAATGGAAATGAATTAATTGACCTTGGTATCGGGCTCGTATTTTGGTTCCGACGCCCGTACAAGTCTTAAATATTATATATGTGATTTCTGTAAAGTTTGGTGACATTCGGATGTCGTTTGAGATGTTTTGGACCTTGAGTTCCAAGTTTGAAAGTTTTGAAAACCAAAAGTATGAAAATCATGAATTTGAGGCTTGATTTGATGAAAACGGTGTGATATTGGCGATGTGATCGCACGAACAAGTTCATAATGTGTTTTTGAGGTTGTGTACATGTTTGGTTTGGAGCCCGGGGGGCTCGGGTAAAGATTTGATAGGCCGTTGGATTAAATTCTGAATTTTTGCACTGCTGTTTTTTCACCCAGCTATTGTCTTCGCAATTGCGAAGTATTTCTCGCAATTGCGAAGGGCAGGGTTCGCAAATGCGAACCCTTGGTCGCAAATGTGAAGGGTGCCCAGGACCGTTAGGGTTCGCAATTGCGAACCAAACCTCGCAATTGCGAGGCCTCCAGTGAAAAGGCATGCTTCGCAAATGCGAAAGTCCCTCAGCCCAGCCTTGTTCGCAAATGCGAACATATGTTCGCAAATGTGAAAGACCCTGGAGGCAAATGCGAACATATGTTCGCAAATGCGAAGCCCCCAGATTTGCCTTGGCTTCGCAAATGAGAACAAAAGTTCGCAAATGCGAACTTCCCAGCCTTAGCTTATTTTTCAAACTCCAGAAATTGGTCGGGGTTCGCAATTGCGAACCCATGTTCGCAAATGCGAACACGGAGACCTGTAAAACACGATTTTCAGTTCATTTCTTCACTTTTTACAAACCAAAAACACCCATTTGCGATTCTTCACGGATTCCTTCTTCTTCAAAACAATTGTACGTCACTTTTTACTTAATTCTTTCAATTCCTAACATCATTAAACATGTTTTTCAATAGAAATCAAAGGTTTTCATGGTAGAATTTCTCGTTTTTGTTAGAATATATGGTTTTTCATAAATTGGGAAATTGGACCTCGAATTGAGGTCCGATTTTGAAACAAATCATATACATGAACTCGTGGGGGATGGGTAACCGGATTTTGGTCCGAACCCCGAGTTCCGACCATGTGGGCCCGGGGTCGAAATTTACTATTCCGGGCATAATGTTGTAAAAGTTGTAATTAGCCTTATGAATTAGTTTGTTGAGTAGTATTGATGATATTAAATCAATTGTGTATAGATACGATTGGATTGGAGCCAAATTTGAAAGGAAAAGGCATTGCCACGGATTGAATTGTTCATAAACATTCGAGGTAAGTGTTTGTTCTATCCTAGCTTGAGGGAATAGGATTATGTGCTATGTGATCGAGTGCGGTGTATGGGCTGTGGTGACGAGCATCTATACATTGGCATCTAGCATGACCGTGAGTCGTTGTTGATATTTGTTGTGAGATATTTTGCAGCTAAATTGTTGAACCCTTGCTGGGTTGTAGAATTGTTATTGTTCTCCCTTGTCGGGACTTGTTGTGAAGTGAGATATTGATTGCCCTTGCAGGGACTTTGTTGAAATTATTATTGTGTCCCTTGCCGAGACGGTTCATGATTTGTTGTTTTCTTTCATTGCCCTTAACTGTGATTGTTATTTGGGTGAGGAAGAGTGATAATGCACGAAGGGTGATGTCGTGCCATGTTTTATTATTTATGCACGAAGGTTAATGCCGTGCCATGTTTTCTTATTTATGCACGAAGGTTAATGCCGTGCCATGATTTATTGATTATGCACGAAGGATCATGCCGTGCCTTGTTATTGAACCATGTACGAAGGATCATGCCGTACTATGGATGTGAGGATGAGAGTAAAAGCACGAAGGGTGATGCCGTGCACTTTATTTGCTTATTTGGTGAGGATGAGAGTAAAAGCAGGAAGGGTGATGCCGTGCAACTATTTGCCATTCCTTGACTTGATATTACTTGTTTTTCCATTATATTTTATTTGGGTGATGCCGTGCAACTATTTTCCATTCCTTGACTTGATATTACTTGTGTTTCCATTATACTTTGTTTTCCTTGTGAACTTATTAACCGTTGTTAATTGTCGAGTTCTTTTGAGATATTCCTTATTGTGTTATTACTTGGTTAATTCTTGTAAATTGTGGTAATATATATATTAAAGAATTGGAATCGTGTGGCGCGCCGACCACTTTTATGATAAGAAATGGAATAGTGTGGCACGCCGACCACAAAGTGATTTGAATCTTGGCATTGGCCATAGTTGCCGATAGCCTATTGATATATTTGGGAGCGGGTGGTACGCCTACCACGAGATAAGAAAAGAAAAATAAAGAATTGAGACACGAAAGTAAGATTTAATTCTGTGGATTAGATTAATTTGGATATTATGAGTTATTGATTGTTATTGCAGAGCAGAGTATTTCCTTATAAATGTTTATGTTAATTGTGTTACTTGGTAATCCTGTTATTTTATGGTATGTATATATATAGAACTGCACAGGTTTATGTGAGTGTCAGGTCTTAGGCTTGTCAATACTTCGCCGGGATAGGCTAGGCACTTAACATCACATGGCGTCGGATTGTGCTAATACTACACTTCGTGCGTTTTTGCACAGGTCTAGGTTTCGAGCAGGAGCAGTAGCAGCAGTAGAGTACTTGTGGGATTTCTAAGAATTTCGAGACCGAGGTAGCTTGCAGACGTCCGCAGGCCCGGCGTCTCTCTCTTTATTTATGTTACTAGCCGTAGTCTCTTTGTTCCGAGACAAACAGAATTATGTTATATTTCTTTCAAACTCTTATGTGTAGTATTCAGTAGTAGTTCGTGAGTTGGTGACTCCACGTCTTGGGTAGAGGATTTCAGTATGATTTTCATCTAGTAATTAGTTATCTCTATTTCGATAAAGTATTCCGCATTTATTTAATTAAAATTTTGTTAAAAACAGGATAGTATGAATACAGTGGCTTGCCTAGCTACCACGAGTAGGCGCCATCACGATCCCGATGTTGGGGGAAAATCCGGGTCGTGACAAGTTGGTATCGGAGCTCTAGGTTACATAGGTCTCACCACTCACGAACAAGCTTAGTAGAGTTTGAGAGGTAGGTACGGAGACGTCTGTACTTGTCCTCCAGAGTCTATTGAGTTAGGAAAAAGTTTCTCATTTGTTCTTTCTTATCGTGCGAATTTGTTCTTCAAAATGTTAAGTTGAATTTCCACTCTTGTCTTCCCACTAATGGCGAAGTCACGTACCGCTTATCCAACCGAACAATGACGCGGGCTGGTGATAGATCAACTATGCCTTCAAAATTCTTATGGAGGACGGATATGTTTCACCAAACTCTTCGCTGCCACCTTCAGCGGTGCATCTTTTGAGAACCCACAGGATCGTGCTTGACCGCTGTTATGAGGAATTACAGAACGTGGGAATAGTCGAATGCGATGGGGTTTATTTTACTGTGCTACGGAGGGCAAACATAAGTAGTGGGAAGATAATGTATTTACCACACCAGTTATGGTCCCAACGGAAGATACAATTATATCAGGAGATCACCTAATAAATCGTGTTGGGTTTCAACGGACCTAGACGTCCGGTCGATGTGTTGGAGTTGTGAAGGACAAATATGATGAGTTATTGGAATGTATATATATGGTATGGAAAGGTCGTCCAAGTAATTTATACATATTTAAGGTTGGTTCTTTTCATGGGGTAAGAATCGCCCCCAGAGAATGACGAAGAGTATATGAGTAAATGGGGTAGCTCAGCAGTGTTAAGCCAACATAGCAAAAGAGAAAATTGGCCGTCGATGTTTGTGACAAGCCTACGAAGAGGGCAAGCCGGCCAACGCAACGCTATCTACTAAACTCTATTTTAAGAAAACGTTATGAAGACGTCACCCCCGAGATTCTCTGCAATATGTAGTATATGCGATTTGAATGGTTGTACCAGGTCACAATGACTGCGTCCGAATATATATTGTCATGAACAACAAGTTAACTGAGCCTTAAAGGAATCGCTGTGAATGTGGAATTTTGGAGAAATATAATTTTAGGAAAGCACTCAAGCTACACGCTTCATTGCAGTTAATATTTATTGTAACGACCCGGCCCGTCGTTACGGTAATTTCCACCCCGTTATGTTGTAAATACATGTTTTATGGTTTTATATCAGTGTTAGAGTCTATCGGGTGAGTTAGGAGTGATTGGGATTGGAAATGAGGCATATAGCCTTTGTGAAGGAAACTTATTTTCCCTTAATTTGATTTGGGTTTTGAAAGAAAATTTAGGCGAGTCTGTTTAACATGCTCCATTCATGAGCGAGCATCGTAATCATACTACTTAGGGAAATACTCACGTTGGGATATTACATGAGGATAGACATCCCTATTATTAGGTGTTAGTCACTAAAATATCCATGAGGCTAAGAGTGACTTTATATTACTTATTATAGTGGGTTTTAATATAATTCTCGGAATAACTAATTTTAATCGTTAATTGTGTGCCCTATCAGTATGAGGGTTCATTTTATGTCATGATTATCTTTGACGGACAATTATTGAAAGGAAGAAAGAAAGGAAATGAAAAATTTCAGATGATATGATGTGCAAGCACTGTGATTCAGAGTTGAGGATGAGATCCTCCAATTTTTGGCATAATGTGAAATATTTCTAAGCCGAGTTTCAAGCTGCGGTGGATATCATATGAGGACTGGGTCCTGGTAGTAAGAGTTTATGTGTTTAAAATTCTTCCTTTATGAAATTAATATTTTTGTATTGCATTCGTAAATAAGAGTCATGCCCGTTAGGACTATTTGACAATTCATGTATAGTTTCTATTCATATTTAGCCATTTCTATTTTGAAACCGTTGAGCTTAGCCCTTGAGACGAGCACCAGGTAAGGATAAATATGACGCATTAATTCGGGAAAATAATCACGAGGTCACCATACCTCATTCTGAGTAAAGTGGGATTTGTAGAATAAGGTATTTGATAACAGGGTTAATTGACGATGTTGTAATTTAAGAATAACTCTTATGGCCAGACTTCAGAGTCATGGATATGTGCATACGCACGAGTGTGTTCGTGCCTTATTTAGACTTGTTCGTTGTAGTCTTCATTGTTTCCATATTGACATACTCCTGCAGTCATGAGGAGCATGCACAACATCTCAGAGTGACTTTGCAGACTCTGAAAGATAGCCAACTATATGCAAAATTTTCAAAGTGTGAGTTTTGGCTAAGTTCAGTTGCATTCCTGGGTCATATTGTGACGGCAGCAGGTATTCAGGTTGATCCGAAGAAGATTGAGGCAGTCAAGGACTGATCTAGACCGACATCAGCCACAGAGATTTGGAGTTTCTTGGGATTAGCGGGTTATTAGCAGCGATTCGTGGAGGGGTTTTCATCTATTGCAACCCCACCGACCAGATTGACACAGAAAGGTGTTCAATTTGAATGGTCAGATGAACGTGAGGCGAGCTTTCAAAAGCTCAAGACAGCCTTGACCACAACACCGGTATTGATTTTACCCACAGGTACGGGACCTTATACTGATTATTGTGATGCTTCCCGTATTGGGCTTGGTGCAGTGTTACTGCAGGACGGCAAGGTTATTGCCTATGCTTCAAGGCAGTTAAAGATGCCTGAAAAGAATTACCCAGTGCATGATCTAGAATTTGCGGCGATTATTCACGCATTGAAGATCTGGAGGCATTATTTGTATGGTGTAGTATGTGAAGTATACACCGATCATAAGAGTCTTCAGTATTTTTTTAAACAAAAGAGTTGAATTTGAGGCAGAGAAGGTGGCTGGTATTGCGGAAAGATTATGATGTCACCTTTTTATATCATCAGGGAAAAGCAAACGTGGTGGCTGGCGCTTTGAGTAGGAAGTCAGCCAATATGGGCAGTCTTGTTTATATTCCAGTCAATCAGAGGCCAATTGCTTTGGATGTTCAGTCCTTGGCCAATCGATTTGTGAGGTTGGATATTTCTGAGCCTAGTCGAGCACTAGCTTGTGCGATCGCTCGCTCTTCATTATTGGAACGTATCCGCGATCAACAATATAATGATTCCTATTTATGTGACCTTAGAGACACGGTCCAGCGAGGAGGTGCTAATCAGGTCACCTTAGATGCTGATGGGATTAATTCCTGCCTTTGGCAGAGTTTGCTTATAATAATAGTTATCAATCGAGCATCCAGATGGCTCCTTATGAAGCGTTTTATGGTAGGCAGTGTCGTTCTCCGGTTGGAAGGTTTGAACCGAGAGAAACTCGGTTATTCGGTACAAATTTATTCCAGGAGGCCTTAGATAAGGTGAAGATTATTCAAGATAGGCTTCGCACAGCTCAGTCTAGACAAAAGAGCTATGCAGATCGCAAGGTTCGAGACATAACTTTCATGATTGGGGAGCGGGTATTGCTCCGAGTGTCACCTATGAAGGGCGTGATGAGGTTCGGGAAGAAGGGCAAGCTCAGCCCTAGGTATGTTGGTCCATTTGAGATTCTAGACAGAGTGGGAGGGGTGGCTTACAGATTAGCTTTGCCGCCTAGCTTATCAGCCGTGCATCCAGTTTTTCACGTATCTATGCTTCGGAAATACCACGGCGATCCCACACATGTGTTAGACTTCAGTACTGTCCAATTGGACAATGATCTATCTTACGAGGAGGAACCGGTGGCTATTCTAGACCGGCAGGTTCGACAGTTGAGGTCGAAGAGTTATCCTTCTGTGCGTGTTCAGTGGAGAGGTCAGCCTCCTGAGGCATCGACCTGGGAGTCCGAGTCCGATATGCGGAGCCGCTACCCACACTTGTTTCCTGACTCAGGTACTTCTTTCTTTTGTCCGTTCGAGGACGAACGGTTGTTTTAGAGGTGGAGATTGTGACGACCCAAAGGGTCATCACTTATTTTATTAATCATTTCGAGCTTCTGAGGCCTTGAAAACCTCATTCCATGTTTCCTCGATGTACGTGCACAATCCGAGCATGTAGCCGGAAAGATTTTGTGATAAAAAAATATGAATTCTATGAGAAATGTGGATAAAAATGATATTAATATTGATATGGTTGACTTCGGTCAATATTTTTGGTAAACGGATTCGGACCCGAGATTGGGTGGTCCTGAGAGGTCCGTAGGAAAATATGGGACTTGAACATGCGTCCGGAGTCGAATTTTGAGGCCTAGAGCCCAAGTTATGAATTTTGCTATGAAATTGTTTTTGATTTAATTGTTAAAGGAAATGAATTAATTGATCTTGGTATCAGACTCGTATTTTGGTTCCGACGCCCGGTACAAGTCTTAAATATTATATATGTGATTTCTGTAAAGTTTGGTGACATTCGGATGTCGTTTGAGATGTTTTGGACCTCGAGTTCCAAGTTTGAAAGTTTTGAAAACCAAAAGTATGAAAATCATGAATTTGAGGCTTGATTTGATGAAAACGATGTGATATTGGCGATGTGATCGCACGAACAAGTTCATAATGTGTTTTCGAGGTTGTGTACATGTTTGGTTTGGAGCCCGGGGGCTCGGGTAAAGATTTGATAGGCCGTTGGATGAAATTCTGAATTTTTGCACTGCTGGTTTTTCACCCAGCTGTTGTCTTCGCAATTGCGAAGTATTTTTCGCAATTGCGAAGGTGGCAGGTCAAGGCAGGGTTCGCAAATGCGAACCCTTGGTCGCAAATGCAAAGGGTGCCCAGGACCGTTTGGGTTCGCAATTGCGAACCAAACCTCACAATTGCGAGGCCTCCAGTGAAAAGGCATGCTTCGCAAATGCGAAGAATTCTTCGCAAATGCGAAGGTCCCTCAGCCCAGCCTTGTTCGCAAATGCGAACATATGTTCGAAAATGCGAAAGACCCTGGAGGCCAGCCTGGTTCGCAAATGCGAACATATGTTCGCAAATGCGAAGCCCCCAGATTTGCCTTGGCTTCGCAAATGCGAACAAAAGTTCGCAAATGCGAACTTCCCAACCTTAGCTTATTTTTCAAACTCCAGAAATTGGTCGGGGTTCGCAATTGCGAACCCATGTTCGCAAATGCGAACACAGAGACCTGTAAAATACGATTTTCAGTTCATTTCTTCACTTTTACAAACCAAAAACACCCATTTGCGATTCTTCACGGATTCCTTCTTCTTCAAAACAATTGTAAGTCACTTTTTACTTAATTCTTTCAATTCCTAACATCATTAAACATGTTTTTCAATAGAAATCAAAGGTTTTCATGGTAGAATTTCTTGTTTTTGTTAGAATATAGGGTTTTTCATAAATTGGGAAATTGGACCTCGAATTGAGGTCCGATTTTGAAACAAATCATATACATGAACTCGTGAGGCGATGGGTAACCGGATTTTGGTCCGAACCTCGAGTTCCGACCATGTGGGCCCGGGGTTGAAATTCACTATTCCGGGCAGAATGTGGTAAAAGTTGTAATTAGCCTTATGAATTAGTTTGTTGAGTAGTATTGATGATATTAAATCAATTGTGTATAGATACGATTGGATTGGAGCCAAATTTGAAAGGAAAAGGCGTTGCCACGGATTGAATTGTTCATAAACATTCGAGGTAAGTGTTTGTTCTATCCTAGCTTGAGGGAATAGGATTATGTGCTATGTGATCGAGTGCGGTGTATGGGCTGTGGTGACGAGCATCCATACACTGGCGTCTAGCATGACCGTGAGTCGTTGTTGATATTTGTTGTGAGATATTTTGCAGATAAATTGTTGAACCCTTGCCGGGTTGTAGAATTGTTATTGTTGTCCCTTGTCGGGACTTGTTGTGAAGTGAGATATTGATTGCCCTTGCAGGGACTTTGTTGAAGTGATTATTGTGTCCCTTGCCGGGACGGTTCATGATTTGTTGTTTTCTTTCTCTGCCCTTAACCGTGATTGTTATTTGGGTGAGGAAGAGTGATAATGCACGAAGGGTGATGCCGTGCCATGTTTTATTATTTATGCACGAAGGTTAATGTCGTGCCATGTTTTATTATTTATGCACGAAGGTTAATGCCGTGCCATGATTTATTGATTATGCACGAAGGATCATGTCGTGCCTTGTTATTGAACCATGTACGAAGGATCATGCCGTACTATTGGCGAGGATGAGAGTAAAAGCACGAAGGGTGATGCCGTGCACTTTATTTGCTTATTTGGTGAGGATGAGAGTAAAAGCACGAAGGGTGATGCCGTGCAACTATTTGCCATTCCTTGACTTGATATTACTTGTTTTTCCATTATATTTTATTTGGGTGATGCCGTGCAACTATTTGCCATTCCTTGACTTGATATTACTTGTGTTTCCATTATACTTTGTTTTCCTTGTGAACTTATTTACCGTTGTTAATTGTCGAGTTCTTTTGAGATATTCCTTATTGTGTTATTACTTGGTTAATTCTTGTAAATTATGGTAATATATATATTAAAGAATTAGAATCGTGTGGCGCGCCGACCACTTTTATGATAAGAAATGGAATAGTGTGGCACGCCGACCACAAAGTGATTTGAATCTTGGCATTGGCCATAGTTTCCGATAGCCTATTGATATATTTGGGAGCGGGTGGTACGCCTACCACGAGATAAGAAAAGAAAAATAAAGAATTGAGACACGAAAGTAAGATTTAATTCTGTGGATTAGATTAATTTGGATATTATGAGTTATTGGCTGTTATTGCAGAGCAGAGTATTTCCTTATAAATGTTTATGTACATATATATATATATATATATATATATATATATATATATATATATATATATATATATATATATATATATATATATATATATATATATATATATATATGTAACGCTACGGCATGTTGGTGTCCGGTCCTAGGCTTGTCACTACTTCACCGGGATAGGCCAGGCACTTACTAGCACATTGGGTCGGTTGTGCTGATACTACACTTCTGTGCGTTTTTGCACAGGTCCAGGTTACGATCAGGAGCAGCAGCAGTAAATCGATTGTGTGGGAGTTGATCACATTTGAGACCGAGGTAGCTTGCAGACGTCCGCAGGCCCGGCGTCTCTCTCTCTTTATTTATGTTACTAGCTGTAGTCTCTTTGTTCCGAGACAAACAGAATTATGTTATATTTCTTTCAAACTCTTATGTGTAGTTTTCAGTAGTAGTTCGTGAGTTGGTGACTCCACGTCTTGGGTAGAGGATTTCAGTATGATTTTCATCTGGTAATTAGTTATCTCTATTTCGATAAAGTATTCCGCATTTATTTAATTAAAATTGTGTTAAAAACATGATAGTATGAATACAGTGGCTTGCCTAGCTGCCACGAGTAGGCGCCATCACGATCCCGATGTTGGGGGAAAAATCCGGGTCATGACAACTGGTTCTGTTTTTAATCTTTACAAATCTTTGGGAAAATTTACCTTATGCGATCGTGGGACTAAGGATACGATCGCGAAAGGTAAACTGGTAAGCTATCACAATCGCGCGGAAGCAGACGCGGACACATAGAAGGAAATCGCTAGGTCCAGGAACTTGTTATACGCGATCGCGTGGAGTGATGTGCGATTGCGTTGAGAAAGCTGCCAAAGCTATGCGATCGCGGAAGAGAGAAAACCAAAGCAATGCGATCGCATGAATGATGTCGCGATCGCGTAGAACAAAACCACTGTGCAAAAATTGCACAAAATCTGCCAACCTTTCTAAGTGTAGAAACATCCCGAACCACCTCCGAACACTACCGAGCCCTCGGGGCTCCCAACCAAACATACTCACTAACTCAATATCATCTTACAAACTTGCTAGAGCGATCAAATCACTAAAATAACATCAAAATCAAAGAATCAAACCCCAAAACTCACAAATTTTATTTCAAAGTTCATAACTTCCAACTTTAGCTATTTAGGACTGAAATTTTGCTTCCAACTTTAACTTCCAACAAATTTTGCTTATTGATTATTTTTTCCTTGTCAGGACGTTGAGATTATTGATGTTGTACCTTTTTGGAATTTAATTGTTTAATTGTGTTCCCTTGCCAAGATTTCTATTATTATTTTGTTTATTCCCTTACCCATTGTTTGTGATTGTTGTTTGGGTGAGTAAGAGTGTTAAAGCACGAAGGGTGATATCGCGCATTGTTGTTTATTGTGAGGAAAAAGTGTAAAGTGCGAAGGGTGATGTCGTGCATTGTTTGCGTATTGTGAGAAAAAAGAGTAAAGCACGATGGGTGATACCGTGCCACATGATGTACGATTCAGTGCCGATTATATTGATTATATGCGAGGAAAGAGAGTATAAGTACGAAAGGTGATTCCGTGCACGTTTTATTATATCATTGTTTGGTGAGAATGAGAGTAAAAGCACGAAAGGTGATGACGTGCACTTGTTGCTTTCGTTTCTTTAGTAATGTGTGTTGTTATGTTTCCTTTGTTACTGGATGACATTTACCCGAAATTGTTATTTCCATCATAGCATGTTCTCCCTCTCATATTGATTACTTATCTATGTATCTCGATTTCGCTGTATATGTATATATAACTGCACAGGTTTATGTGATAGTCCGGTCTACCCTCGTTACTACTTCGCCATGGGGTCGGTTGTGCTTATACTGCACTCTATGCTCTTTTGCATAGATCCAGGTACCAAAGTAGTATACAGTGCACAATAGTAGTTTTGGGAGCCAGCCTTCAGCCAACGAGTTCCCGAGGTAGTCTTGCAGGCGTCCGCAGACCCGACATCTCGTATACCTATTTTGATGCATTGTTTCCTCTTGTATTCGAGACAAATTCATTTCCTTGTTTCATACATTTATGTGTAGCACTTTTAGATAGTCCATAAATATTGTGACACTGGTTATGGGTAGAGACGTATCTAGGCAAATGTGCATTTTAGTTTTCTATTTATCTAAGATTTTTGCTAAAAGTTTATTTTTTGTTGTTATATAATTGCTTATCTATTATTAATTTTATTTCTTAACAAGTATAAAACGAAAAGGGTTGATGATTTTCAAAGGATTGTGGCTTGCCTAACTTCTACGAGTAGGCGCCATCACGACCCGAAAAACGAAAATTTCGGGTCGTGACAATTGCTTTCGTCAAGGGGAGTTCAAAACTGAAATTTGAAGTACTTTGGAGCAGATTTGAGCTATATTTGAGTTGAATTTCAAAATATGCCTAAAGAAAAAGAAGAACCACTGAAGCTCCATTAATATGATTTATTTGTATAGTAGTGTATAAGTAATGTATAATCATGTATAAACACCTTTTATATATTATTTTATACAGGATTCATACATTATTTATTTACAGGTATTTGTTGGACTTATTCTTCTTCTTCTAACAGTGTATAATATTGTATAAAAATGTATAAGCATCTCTGATGAATTTTTTTTACGGTTTTACTTGCAATTCCTGATTAAAACTATTTCAAATATCCATTAAATGACTTCAAACTCTGTATACATTATACTTAGACTAATTATTATAAGCTCAAATAATACACACTCCAAATTATGTAACGACCTGGCCGGTCATTTTTGAATTTATGCTACGATCCCCAATTTAACTGCTCCCCTAAGTTCATTGCTACTATTGTAGTTTGTCGGGAGGCTCGGTTATGAAATTTGAAGTGTTTTGGGACACTTAGTCCCTAAATGAGAGCCTTATAGTTGAAAAATGGCCCGTATTCAGAACAGTGTTAAGATGACCTCAGAACAGAGATCAGATGGTTCCATTAGCTCCGCTAGGTGATTTCGGGGTTGGGAGCGCATTCGGAATGTATTTTGGAGTTCTGTAGCTCAATTAGGCTTGAAGTACTGCCAATATATTTTATTGCTCCTTGACCATAGTTTTCCTTCTTTTCTTAAGCACAAAAATCGAAAATGAGTTTCAAATGGCAAGCAATTCCATTTAAACTTGATTCTGCAAGACATTTTAAAATGGAATATTTAATGGGCATATAATTGATCACTAGATGTGGTAGTTGCTAGAGATTTTAAAATTCAATAATTGATTGTTGCTATGATTCTTAGCATTATGAACATCCGTTTCCCGTAATATTCGACAATTAGACTTTGAAAAAAAAAGAAATTAGTACACATATCAATTCGTGATAGTTGTACCGTGGATGTTACTCGAACCTCTACAAATTGTATCAAATTAGTCAAACCCTCACAATAAAACTCTTACCAATAACACCCACTAGCTAGATCCATTCGCTAAAAGTGTATAACCCCGTCCAAAATATTTTATTTCCACAATTCCGTCGCAGGCCTTTTTTCCTCTTTTCTTTTACAGGGAAACCCTACTGTACAGTATCCTCAACCTAACCGTTACCCAAATCCCCAGTCGTAGCTTTTGATTAATTCTCTTAGAGTTTTCTTGCGGACGGTGGTTCCTAAAATCAACGTCAGCCATTGGTGTCGACGACATTGAGGATTTCCTGAAGACTATCACCATTTCTCGGTGATTGGAAGATACTACACCTGTGGAGGCCGATACTCGTGTCAAGAGAGTTGTCTCTTAGCGGTTTCGTACCGGAGTCGAGGTAAGTGGCTTGTCTAACTTCGTGTGCGGGAATCTTCACCTATAGGATTGTCACGACCCCAAATCTGGTCGTGATAGCGCCCAAGCACATTGCTAAGCCAGCCTGACCAATCAATATAAACAACGGAGCTTGAAGCTCTCTTTAGCCCATTTAAGCATATTAATTCACGAAGCAACAACGATACATATAACGAAAACGGGGAACCGAGTCCCATAATACATCAACTCCCATAGACCGAAGGGTCAAGAGTCATGAGCCTCTACCGAACATGAGTGTATAAAGGTTTACAAGATACCAAGTGCGGAAAGAAAAGTCAATACAAAATCAAGACAATTAAGAAGGAATATCGGGTCCTGCGGACTCGCCAGCTACCTCGAATATTGTCACGACCCGGATTTCTGGATCACTGCTGAGAGGTACCTAGATCTGCACACAAGGTGCGGAGTAAAATGAGTACTGCCTAGACTCGGTGGTAATAAACAAGGTAAGACAGACGCAGATAAGAAATCCGCAACAAAGCACTCGTAAAGCCGTAATCAAATACCTCGTCACAGAATCAATATCAACCGTACTCGTACTCAACAAGTACCAAGAAAAAACAGTATAACAGCTAGCGTATGTAGCTAAATGCAATGCAATGCATGATATGACCGCTACGGCGCGTAGCTCGATCCAATTTGGGTACCCGTGCTCACCGTGGGGGTTCAGACTCCGGAGGGGCTCCTACAGCCCAAGCACAATATCATTGCGGCGTGCAGTCCGATCCGACATATGTATTGCTGCGGCGCGCAGCCCGATCCACTACTAGTCAGCTAATATGCAATCACAGCCTCGCAGGCTCAAAAGTAGTTTTGAAAACATCTTTTATCATTTTTTTTTCAGTTGAAAACAGAAATATCAAGTTCCAGAGATTTGGAAATAACATGATAATAGAAATAGCTGCGGACTAGTAGTAACTAACATGTCAATATGATAAGACAATGATAACGATCCTCGCGGGATCCAATAACTGGCTCACGGCCCACAAGTATACTCAACCGCCCAAGAAGGGGTTCCTCGACTCAAGAGTGGCCATTATCACAATATATAATATGCAACCATCCGAGAAGGAGGTTCGACGGCTCAAGAATAGCCTAATATCATAATACAGTATCAACAAGTCGGACTAAGTCATAGTCCCCAATCACAATCGACCCCGCACTCACAAGAGAGTACGTGTCTCGCCGCTATACAACGTCACAAAGTGGTATACCGGGGTTTCGAACCCGCCGGTCATCACCCACATCTATTACTCACCTCAATACCGCGCGACGACTACTCCGCAATGTCCCTTGCCACGAGAATCAAGCTCCGCACGCGTAGAATCTGATCAAATACAGTAGAAATACAACAAATTAGGCCAATGGGATGACACCCAATCAAAACAACTCAATTTACATCAAAATTCCCAAAGTTGTCAAAACTCGACTTTCGGTACGCTGGTCGAAAAATCACGAAAGTCACATATTCGGAACCCTCATCTCAATACGAGTCTAAGCATATAAATTTTACCAAATTCAGACTCCATTTGCCCATTCATAACCTTGATTTTCTAAAGTTCAAGCCTAGGGCTAAATCCTCCGTAAATTACCCCAAATTCCTCCATTTTCATGATATAATTGCATAATATTATCAATACTAATCATAGTTTAAGTCCATAGTTGATTACCTGATGATTTCCCTTGAGTTTCTCTTCAAAGTCGCCCAAATCGCCTCTAAAGCCGAGACCCAAATGTGTGAAATGTTTCTGAAATTTTCTAACTTCTGATACAATTAATTCACTGCGATTTTCGCTTATGCGGACCATTTTCCGCCCCTGCGGAACCGCTTCTGCGACCTTTTGGTCGCTTCTGCGAACCCAGGCCCTTTTGGCCATTTCCGTACCAGCGATCCAAGGACCGCTCCTAAGAGTCCGCTTCTGCGGATTTTCATCCGCTCCTGCGGTCCTCTCCGCCTCTGCGATCAAGAGTCCGCTCCTGCGGACTCGCCTACGCGATCAAGAGTCCGCTTCTGCGGACCTCCCCATCACGCCTCAGGACCGCTTCTGCGATCACCCACTCGCTCCAGCGAAGGCGCCCCTGCGGGCCAGGCTCCATTCAGCGGTCTATCCCGCTTCTGCGCCTTCTTGTCCGCTCCTGCGGACTCGCTCCTGCGCTCCCATTTCCGCAGGAGCGAAAACAACAGAACAGACTCAAAAACCTGCAATTTTCCACATTTTCTCCCGTTTAACCATCCGAAAACACCCCGAGGCCCCCGGGACCTCATCCAAACACACCAACACATCTTAATACCTTATTCGAACTTGCTCCAATCCTCAAAACACGTCTAATAACACCAAAACCCATAATTCACATCAAATTCAAGCCTAAATTCCTTAAAACATTCCGAATTACACAATCAATCAAAAACCCGACTAAACGACGTCCGAATGACCTGAAATTTTGCAGGCACATCCAAAATCACCTAACGGAGCTACTGCAACTGTTGGAATTCCATTCCGACCCCGGATCAAAATCTCACCTACCGTTCGGATTTCGCCAAAATTCAACCTTAGCCAATTCAAGCCTATTTCTACACCGGCCTCCAAATTCAATTCCGATCGCTCCCCTAAGTCACAAATCACCTTCCGGAACTAACCGAATCATCAGAATCCGATTCCGAGCCCTCTAACCAAATAGTTAACTCCGGGTTGACTTTCCTTATTCAAGTCTCCTTCAAAAAGGCTATATGCCTCATTTTCAATCCAATTCACTCCTAACTCACCCGATAGACTTTAACACTGATATAAAAGCATAAAACATACAATTTCAACATAACGGGGTGGTAATTCCCGTGACGACGGGCCGGGTCATCACATTCTCCCCCTCTTAAGCAAACGCTCGTCCTCGAGCGGGTCAAGAAACATACCTGAAGTCTCAAACAAGTGAGGATATCTGCTCCGTATCTCCCGCTCGATCTCCCAAGTGGCCTCCTCCACGGGTCGACCTCTCCACTGAACCTTAACTGATGCAATCTCCTTAGACCTCAATTTTCTCACCTGACGTCCCAAAATGGCAATAGGCTCCACATCATAGGATAGATCACCATCAAGCTGAATGGTGCTGAAATCTAATACATGAGACGGATCTCCAATGTACTTCCGGAGCATAGACACATGGAATACTGGATGAACGCTGGATAAGCTGGACGGCAAGGCCAACTCATATGCCACCTCTCCAACTCTCCTAAGTATCTCAAAAGGACCAATGTACCTGGGACTCAACTTTCCTTTCTTCCCAAACCTCATGACACCCTTCATAGGTGAAACCTTCAACAATACTCTGTCACCAACCATGAAAGACAACTCTCGAACTCTACGGTCTGCATAACTCTTCTGACGAGACTGTGCTGTACGAAGCCTCTCCTGGATCAACTTTGCTCTATCCAGAGCATCCTGAACTAACTCAGTCCCTATCAATCTAACCTCACCAGGCTCAAACCATCCCACGGGGGATCTACACCGCCTGCCATACAATGCCTCATACGGGGCCATCTGAATACTCGACTGATAACTGTTGTTGTAGGCAAACTCCGCAAGTGGTAGGAACTCATCCCACGAACCACCAAAATCAATCACACAAGCTCGCAACATATCCTCCAAGATCTGAATAGTGCGCTCAGACTGTCCGTCTGTCTGGAGGTGAAATGTTGTACTCAACTCAACCTGGGAGCCCAACTCTCGCTGAAATGTCTTCCAGAACTGTGAAGTAAATTGTGTACCTCTGTTTGATATAATAGAAACTGGGACTTCATGCAATCTAACGATCACCCGAATGAATATCTCAGCTAATCGCTCCGAAGAGTACATAGTATATACAGGAATGAAGTAAGCTGACTTGGTTAGCCTATCCACAATCACCCATACGTAATCAAACTTCCTCGCTATCCGAGGGAGTCCAGTAACAAAGTCCATAGTGATCCTCTCCCACTTCCACTCAGGAATATCAATGCGCTGAAATACACCACCGGGCCTCTGATGCTCGTACTTAACCTGCTGACAGTTGAGGCACCGTGCTACATGTCCGACAATGTCTATTTTCATCTTTCTCCACCAATAGTGCTGTTTCAAATCTTGATACATCTTCGCGGCTCCTGGATGGATAGAATACCGCGAGCTATGGGCCTCCTCCCGAATCAACTCACGAAGGCCATCAACATTGGGCACGCATATCCGGCCCTGCATCCTCAATACGCCGTCACTATCAACGGTGACATCTCTAGCATCATCATGCTGAACTCTGTCCCTAAGGATAGCCAAATGTGGATCATCATACCGGCGCTCACGAATACGATCATATAGAGATGACCGAGCTACAACACAAACCAATACCCCGCTGGGCCTCGAAATATCTAACCTCACTAGCCGATTGGCTAGCACTCGAACATCATAAGCAAATGGCCTCTCCTCAGTCGGAATATATGCCAAGCTCCCCCATACCGACCGCCTTCCGCTCAAAGCATCGCCCACCACATTGACCTTCCCCGATGATATAATATAGTAATGTCATAATCCTTCAACGACTCCATCCATCTCCGCCGTCTCAAATTAAGGTCTTTCTCGTTTGAACAAGTGCTAGAGACTACGTGGTCGGTATACACCTCACAAGACACACCGTACAAATAGTGTCTCCAAATCTTCAATGCATGAACAATGGCGGCTAGCTCCAAATCATGAACAGGATAGTTCTTCTCATGTGGCTTCAATTGCCGAGAAGCATAAGCAATTACCTTACCTTCCTCTGCATCAACACACAACCTATCCCCACTCTCGAGGCATCACAATAAACGGTATATGAACCCGAAGCTCATGGCAATACTAACACTGGAGCTGTGGTCAAAGCTGTCTTGAGCTTCTGAAAGCTCCCCTCGCACTCATCCGACCACACGAATGGTGCACCCTTCTGGGTCAATGAAGAAGCAATGGATGAAAATCCCTGAACAAACCGGCGATAATATCCCGCCAAACCAAGAAAACTCCCGATCTCTGTAGCTGAGGTCGGTCTAGGCCAACTCTGCACCGCCTCTATCTTTTTCTGATCAACCTGAATACCATCACGAGACACCACATGTCCCATAAATGCTACGGACTCGAGCCAAAACTCGCACTTGGAGAATTTAGCATATAGCTTCTCCTCTCTCAATCTCTGCAACACAATACTCAAATGCTGAGCATGCTCCTCCCGACTACGGGAGTAGACTAGAATGTCATCAATGAACACAATCACAAATGAATCCAAATAAGGCCCGAACATACTGTTCATCAGATGCATAAATGCTGCTGGGGCGTTGGTCAGCCCAAACGACATCACAAGGAACTCATAATGACCATATCGGGTCCGGAATGCAGTCTTCATAATGTCAGAGTCCCTGATCTTCAGCTGATGATAGCCTGAATGAAGATCGATCTTAGAAAACACCCTCGCACCCTGTAACTGATCAAACAAATCATCTATGCGCGGTAGAGGGTACTTGTTCTTCACTGTCGCTTTGTTCAATTGCCTATAATCAATACACATTCGCATGGAACCATCTTTCTTTTTAACAAATAATACCGGTGCACCCCACGGGGACACACTAGGGCGGATGAAACCCTTATCCAGAAGCTCTTGAAGCTGCTCTTTCAGTTCTTTCAACTCAGTTGGTGCCATCCGATAAGGAGGAACGGATATGGGCTGAGTGCCCGGCACCAAGTCAATGCCAAAATCAATATCCCTGTCCGGCGGCATGCCCGACAGGTCTGAAGGGAATACATCTGGAAAGTCCCTCACAACAGGTACAAAATCAATGCTAGGAGACTCAGCTCCCACATCTCTCACAAAAGCTAAGTACGATAAACACCCTTTTTCAATCATCTTCTGAGCTTTTAAGAATGAAATAACACGGCTAGGGACGAAATCGGTCGAACCCCGCCACTCGATCCGAGAAATACCAGGAATGGCCAACGTAACTGTCTTAGCATGACAGTCCAATATAGCATGGTACGGAGACAACTAGTCCATACCCAATATAACATCAAAGTCCACCATACCCAACAATATCAAATCTGCCTGGGTCTCCAGACCCCCAATAGATATAACACAGGATCTATAGACATGATCCACAACAATCGTATCACCCACGGGGGTGGATACATGAACAGGTAAATCAAGACCACTATGAGTCGCACCCAAGTGATGTGCAAAGTAAGAGGACACGTACGAATATGTGGACCCTGGATCAAATAGAACAGAGGCATCTCTGTGACAGACAAAAATGATACCTGTAATCACTGCATCGGAGGCAACTGCATCACACCTGTCAGGAAGTGCATAGAATCGTGCCTCGCCTCCACCAGATCTCTCCTCGCCTCTGGGGCGACCACGAGAAGACTGACCTCCACCTCTACTAGCCTGAGATGGTGCTGAAGAGGAGGGCTGATCCCTCTGCTGAGTCCTGTCCCTACGGAGTCGAGGGCACTGTCTCCTCATGTGGCCAAACTCACCACACTCATAACATGCACCTGGTGCTGGAGAAGGGGACTGAAGGGAACCCCTCGCCGCAGAAGAACCCTGGGCTGATGAAGTAGGTGCTGCACCCTGGGCTGGAAGGGCACTAAGTGATGACTGACCCTGCCGAAACCCATGTCGACCACGACCATAAGAACCTCTGCTCTGCTCTGGGCGGCCTGAATGAGGAGGTCTAGATGAGCGACCTCTGCTCTGCTGGGAATGCCCTCTAGATGGAGCACCGCTGAAACTGCCAGAACCACGAGGCCTCTTGGCCTCCCGCTCCTCTCTCTCTCGGCGACGATCCGCCTCAATGGAGCGTGCCATGTCAACAACCTGCTCAAACGATGATGACAAAACTCTCTCTCTGGTCATAAGAATGCGGATAGAGTAATTGAGGCCATCAATGAACCTCCTGATCCTCTCCCTATCATTAGGGATCATCCATGTGGCATGCCTAGCCAACCGTGTGAATCCGAGCTCATACTGGGTCACAGACATGTCGCCCTGAACCAACCACTCGAACTAGCAACGTAGCTCCTCGCGACGAGACTGTGGTACATATTTCTCTAGAAAGAGAGTAGAGAACTGCTGCCATGTGAGAGGTGCTGCTCCTGCAGGCCTACGCCTCTCAAACTCTTCCCACCAATCAAATGCGGGACCGGTGAACTGAAAGGTAGTAAATGAAACTCCGCTGGACTCAAGAATACCAGCCGTACGCAGCATCTTTTGACACTTATCCAAGAAATCCTCGGCGTTCTCACCCTCAGCGCCACTGAAATGGGGTGGCTGAAGTCTACCAAATCTCTCAAGACGACGCTGCTCGTCGTCGGGCATAACCTGAACCATATGCTCTGGAGCTGGAGTTGGTGCTGCTGAAGGAATAACCGGTGCAACCACCTGAGTGGGGACCGCCTCTGGCGTCTAAAGTCCCTGAAAAACCGGCTCCTGTGTGCGAGCTGCAGGGGTCTGCTGACCACCCCCTGACTGAGATGTAGCTACAGCAGCGGTAGCTGAAACTACCTGAGCCAAACCGGAACACACTGATAATATCTGAGCAAGAGTCTCCTGAAGACCAGGAATAGCAATAGATATAGTCTGGCCCTGAACTGGGGCTGCTGTAGCATCAACCACTGGGGGCTGCTCCTGAACTGGTACAACAGGCAGGTCAGCTGGCACTGCCTCAGCCGCCCTATCTCTACCTCTACCACGACCGCGTGGCATTGGAGGTCGTCCACCTCTTTCTGATGCTCGCGTTCTCGCCATCTGCGAGAGAATAGAATATAGAAGTTCAGTTCTCATAACAACAAGATCGCACGATAGAGTTCAAGAAAAGTGAAGTTTTCCTAAAGGTTCGCAGCCTCCCGAGGATAAGTACAGGCGTCCCCGTACCGATCCACAAGACTCTACTAACCGGCTCAAGACTCATGAGGCCTAGTAAACCTAGGCTCTAATAACAACTTGTCACGACCCCAAATCTGGTCGTGATGGCGCCCAGCACATTGCTAAGCCAGCCTGACCAATCAATATAAACAACGGAGCTAGAAGCTCTCTTTAGCTCATTTAAGCATATTAATTCACGAAATAACAGCGATACATAAAACGAAAACGGGGAACCAAGTCACATAATACATCAACTCCCATAGACCGAAGGTTCAAGAGTCATGAGCCTCTACTGAACATGAGTGTATAAAGGTTTACAAGATACCAAGTGCGGAAAGAAAAGTCAATACAAAATCAAGACAGTAAGAAGGAATATCGGGTCCCGCGGACTCTGCAGCTACCTCGTATATCCCACAGATGTCGCCTCGCACAGCTACTGGATCACTGCTGAGAGGTACCTGGATTTGCACACAAGGTGCAGGGAGTAAAATGAGTACTGCCAGACTCAGTGGTAATAAACAAGGGTAAGACAGCGCAGATAAGAAATCTGCAATAAAGCACTATGCAAAGCTGAAATCAAATACCCTGTCACAGAATCAATATTAACTGTACCTGTACCAACAAGTACCAGCAACACAGGATAACAACTAGCAGATGTAGCTAAATGCAATGCAATGCATGATATGACCGCTACGATGCGTAGCCCGATCCAATTTGGGTACCCGTGCTCACTGTGGGGGTTCAGACTCCGGAGGGGCTCCTACAGCCCAAGCACAATATCACCGCGGCGTGCAGTCCGATCCGACATATGTACTGCTGCGGCGCGCAGCCCGATCCACTACTAGTCAGCTAATATGCAATCACAGCCTCGCAGGCTCAAAAGTAGTTTTGAAAACATCTTTTATCATTTTCTTTTTTCAGTTGAAAACAGAAATATCAAGTTCCAGAGATTTGGAAATAACATGATAACAGAAATAGCTACGGACTAGTAGTAAACTAGCATGTCAATATGATAAGACAATGATAACGATCCTCGCGGGATCCAATAACCGGCTCACGGCCCACAAGTATACTCAACCGCCCAAGAAAGGGGGTTCCTCGGCTCATGAGTGGCCATTATCACAATATATAATATGCAACCATCCGAGAAGGAGGTTCGACGGCTCAAGAATAGCCTAATATCATAATACAATATCAACAAGTCGGACTAAGTCATAGTCCCCAATCACAATCGACCCCGCACTCACAAGAGAGTACGTGTCTCGCCGCTATACAGCGTCACAAAGTGGTATACCGGGGTTTCGAACCCGCCGGTCATCACCCACATCTATTACTCACCTCAATACGGCGCGACGACTACTCCGCAATGCCCTTGCCACGAGAATCAAGCTCCGCACGCGTAGAATCCGATCAAATACAGTAGAAATACAACAAATTAGGCCAATGGGACGACACCCAATCAATACAACTCAATTTACATCAAAATTCCCAAAGTTGTCAAAACCCGACTTTCGGTACGCTAGTCGAAAAATCACGAAAGTCACATATTCGGAACCCTCATCTCAATACGAGTCTAAGCATATCAATTTTACCAAATTCGGACTCCATTTGCCCATTCATAACCTTGATTTTCTAAAGTTCAAGCCTAGGGCTAAATCCTCCATAAATTACCCCAAATTCCTCCATTTTCATGATATAATTGTATAATATTATCAATACTAATCATAGTTTAAGTCCATAGTTGATTACCTGATGATTTCCCTTGAGTTTCTCTTCAAAGTCGCCCAAATCGCCTCTAAAGCCGAGACCCAAATATGTGAAATGTTTCTGAAATTTTCTAACTTCTGATACAATTAATTCACTGCGATTTTCGCTTATGCGGACCATTTTCCGCCCCTGCGGAACCGCTTCTGCGACCTTTTGGTCGCTTCTGCGAACCCAGGCCCTTTTGGCCATTTCCGTACCAGCGATCCAAGGACCGCTCCTAAGAGTCCGCTTCTGCGGATTTTCATCCGCTCCTGCGGTCCTCTCCGCCTCTGCGATCAAGAGTCCGCTCCTGCGGACTCGCCTACGCGATCAAGAGTCCGCTTCTGCGGACCTCCCCATCACGCCTCAGGACCGCTTCTGCGATCGCCCACTCGCTCCAGCGAAGCCGCCCCTGCGGGCCAGGCTCCGCTTCAGCGGTCTATCCCGCTTCTGCGCCTTCTTGTCCGCTGCTGCGGACTCGCTCCTGCGCTCCCATTTCCGCAGGAGCGAAAACAATAGAACAGACTCAAAAACCTGCAATTTTCCATATTTTCTCCCGTTTAACCATCCGAAAACACCCCGAGGCCCCCGGGACCTCATCCAAACACACCAACATATCTTAATACCTTATTTGAACTTGCTCCAATCCTCAAAACACGTCTAATAACACCAAAACCCATAATTCACATCAAATTCAAGCCTAAATTCCTTAAAACATTCCGAATTACACAATCAATCAAAACCCCGACTAAACGACGTCCGAATGACCTGAAATTTTGCAGGCACATCCAAAATCACCTAACGGAGCTACTGCAACTGTCTGAATTCCATTCCGACCCCCGGATCAAAATCTCACCTACCGTTCGGATTTCGCCAAAATTCAACCTTAGCCAATTCAAGCCTATTTCTACACCGGGCCTCCGAATTCAATTCCGATCGTTCTCCTAAGTCACAAATCACCTCCCGGAACTAACCGAATCATCAGAACCTGATTCCGAGCCCTCTAACAAAATAGTCAACTTCGGGTTGACTTTCCTTATTCAAGTCTCCTTCAAAAAGGCTATATGCCTCATTTTCAATCCAAATCACTCCTAAATCACCCGATAGACTTTAACACCTGATATAAAAGCATAAAACATACAATTTCAACATAACGGGTGGTAATTCCCATGACAACGGGCCGGGTCGTCACAAGGATATTATGTGTTAATTTAAATGCCTTGTATGCGAGGTGATGGGCGTGTACATGCGCAGATTGTTGGAATCCACCTTACTTGAATTGTTCAATTCGTCATATTTCCGTTCTTAGCTGATTAAATCGTGATAATTACTTGATATTCGTTAGAAAAGCATGGTTAGATAGGATTTATCTGTCTAAGTGCCTAATTGTCTTACTTGAACTTCTTGATATTTGTTGATACTGGCTTTGGGGAAATTGTAGTTATACATATCATATTTCTCTGTGCTTTCCTTTTTATTATTTTTGTTGGTGGACTGCGGGTTCTATTCCCGGAGATGCAAGGGTTGCGGGTTCGATTCCCGGAGACCCAGAGTTGTAGTGTTTGTGGACTGCGGGTTCGATTCCAGGAGATCTAAGGGCTGCGGGTTTGATTCCCGGAGATCCTGAGATATTGAGGTACAAACTGCGGGTTCGATTCCCGGAGATCCTAGGGCTGCGGGTTCGATTCCCGGAGACCCAGAGATACTGCGGTAGGGACTGCGGGTTACATTCCCGTAGATCATGAGTTGTTGAAATATAGAGAGGGACTGTGGGTTCAATTCCCATAGGTCGTGGACTTGTTGATTTGATTTTATGTTGTGTTGGTTAGTTGTTGTCAGCTTAATCGTAGACGGTTGCAGTAATTACTTTATTATTGCTATTTCAGACTCAATATTATTTAAACTGCTTATTATTGTTATTATCATTGTGTTATTGTCTCTCGGTAGGGCCCTGACCTTCCTCGTCACTACTCCATCGAGGTTAGTCTTAGCACTTACTGAGTACTGCCGTGGTGTACTCATACTACTCTTCTGCACACATTTGTTGTGCAGATCCATGTATATCAGATCAGGCGCATTTCAAGTGATTTAGCAGCACTTCAGGAGACTTGAGGTACGATCTGCTACATCCGCAGATTCGAATGGTCTCCTTCTATTCTCATTAGTGATAGTAGTTATATTTCCCTTGCTCTCGTTGTTTAGACATTCTTTATGTATAGAGCCACAGTTGTACTCTTCTTTTAGTTTGTGTTGCCCGTGAGTTTTCGGGTCTTGGCAGTATTCTATTTAGTGTGTTTTGGCGAAGTGTATGTGCCAGGCGGCACTTATTACATTTCTTTTATATCATTTCGCTATTATTTTATCTTTTATTTCAAGAAATTGTACATTCCGCATCGCGTTAGGATTACCTAGTCACGAAGACTGGGTGCCGTCATGACAGGTTCACGATTGGTGAACTAGGGTCGTCACAAGTTGGTATCAGAGCTCTAGGTTCATAGGAGTCACGGGACACGTACCGGTTACTTAGAGTCTCGCTGATCAATACAGAGACGTCTGTATTTATTTACGAGAGGCTATGTAATTATTTAGGAAACTCTTCATTTCTTTTGGATTCCTTGTCGTGCGACATTTTTTTTGGCACCAAATCTAAACTTCTGCTTTCTATTCTCTCACATATGGTGAGGACACGTGCTACTCGCGAGGATCAGGCACACGCACCCCTTGTTGTCGCCGCCAGAGGCCGGGGCCGTGGTAGAGGACGAGGACACGCCCGAGGTGCAGCCACAGCACCCACGCGTACTGCCGCTGAGGTGCCACCAGTGGATCAGGTTAGAGCGTAGGCACCTGGTACACCGACTACAACTGCTACTACTCCAGCACTCATGGAGACCCTGGCCCAGTTCATGAGCATGTATACTACTTTAGCTCAGGCAGGGTTGCTTTCTCTCACTACAGCTACACCTCAGGTCGGGGGAGGGGACCAGACTCCCGCAGCTGTTACACCTGAGCAGCGAGTGCCCGTGGGGCAGGTTCCAGATATTTTTGCTATGCCTCCTGCCATCCCAGTACAATCCGGAGGTGGGCCAGCTGCCTCCAAGGACGAGCAGGGTAGATTAGAGAGGTTCAAGAAATACGATCCTCCAGTGTTCAGTGGTTTGGCTACAGATGATGCATTGGGCTTTGTGGAGGAGTGCCATCGTATTCTTCGTACTATGGGGATTGTGGAGACCAGCAGGGTTTCCTTCACTGCTTTTCAGTTTCGCGGGGCTGCTTATGATCGGTGGCGCACGTATGAGTTGGATAGTCCAGAGGGGTCTGCTTCATTGACTTGGACGCAGTTTTCAGATCTGTTTTTGAGGGAATTTGTTCCCCAGAGCCCTAGGGATTCCTGGCGCTCGGAGTTTGAGCGATTGCGACAGGGCTCCATGTTAGTATCGAAGTATGCTATTAGTTTTACCCGTCTAGCTAGGCATGCACCGGCTTTGTAGCCACGATCCGGGAGAGAG
The DNA here is from genome assembly GCA_032618575.1 of Nicotiana noctiflora. Taxonomy (NCBI): domain Eukaryota; kingdom Viridiplantae; phylum Streptophyta; class Magnoliopsida; order Solanales; family Solanaceae; genus Nicotiana; species Nicotiana noctiflora. The sequence goes on from JASVEL010009996.1 coordinate 62,301, forward strand.
TGCGGAGATTTATTGAAGGCCTTATTCCGCTGATCCGGTCAATCATGGCCAGGGAATTGGAGACAGATATACCGTATCAGCAGGCGGTGAGCATTGCCAAAAGGATCGAGAGTATGCTCCCTAGAGAGTGGGGTGAGAGGGAGGCCAAGAGGTCTTATGAGTCGGGCCATTTCTTTGGTGCCCGCACTTCAGCACCCGTTCGTTTTGGCAGGGGTTATCCCGGTCATCCATTTCATTCATCATTGCCAGCAACCGGTAGTACTCCAATTCTTCCAGCACCTCAGGAGCCTTTTTATCCTCCCCCAGTTTCAAGCGCGCCTCCTGCGCGGGGTACCTCCAAGGGTCAGACTAGTGGTGCGAGGCTGGTCAGTCACAGCCACCGCGTCCTCCCAGAGCTTGTTTTGAGTACGGGAATACTCTCCTTCTAGTTAGGGAGCCCCAGGCGTAGGAGAGGGGCACCTTCACAGACTTCGCAACCTCAGCGTGGTTCACAGGGGTAGCAGGCTATCATTCCAGCCGCAGCTGCCACTCCACCTGCCCAGCAAGCCAGGGGCGGGGATCAGGGTGCCAGAGGCTGCCCTCGAGAGAGGGGTCAGGCTAGATTTTATGCTATTCCTGATCGCACTGCAGCTATTGCATCTGATTCTATTATTACAGGTATTATTTTGGTTAGTCACAAAGAGGCATCGGTTCTATTCGATCCTAGTTCCACTTTTTCATATGTGTCATCTTATTTTGCTTCACATCTGGGTGTGCCTCTGGATTATTTGAGTGCCCCCATTTATGTTTCTACTCTGGTGGGAGATTCCTTGATTGTGGACCGTGTGTATCGGTCATGTTTGGTCACTATTTGTGGTTTTGAGACCAAAGCGGATCTATTGTTGCTCGAGATGGTCGGTTTTGATATTATTCTGGGCATGGACGGGTTGTCACACCATTATGCTATTCTTGATTGTCATGCCAAGACCGTTACGCTGGCTATGCCAGGCATTCCACGCATTGAGTGGAGTGGTACTCTAGATCACGCCTCCAGCCGTGTTATTTCCTTTCTCAAAGCTCAGCGTATGGTTGAGAAGGGGTGTGCTGCATATCTAGCTTATGTGCGGGATGTTATTATTGACACTCCTTCTATCGATTCCGTTCCAGTGGTACATGATTTCGCTGATGTATTTCCAGTTGATCTCTCGGGCATACCGCCCCACAGAGATATTGATTTTGCTATTGATTTATTACCGGGCACTCAGCCCATTTCTACTCCACCGTACCGTATGGCTCCTCCTGAGTTGAAGGAGTTGAAGGACCAGTTACAGGACTTATTGGGTAAGGGTGTCATTCGACCCAGTGTTTCACCTTGGGGTGCTCCTGTGTTATTTGCGAAGAAAAAGGGTGGTTCTATACGTATGTGTATTGACTATCGTTAGTTGAACAAAGTTACAGTGAAGAACCAGTATCCTTTGCCACGTATTGATGATTTATTTGACCAGCTACATGGCGCACACGTGTTCTCCATGATTGATTTGTGCTCTAGTTATCATCAGCTGAAGATTTGGGAGTCAGATATCCCGAAGGCTGCATTCAGGACTAGGTATGGTCACTAGGAGTTCCTTGTCTTGTCTTTCGGGCTGACTAATGCCCCAGCAGCTTTTTGAATTTGATGTACAGTGTGTTCAGGCCATACTTGGACTCGTTCGTAATTATTTTTATTGATAATATTCTGGTATATTCTCGTAGTCGGGAGGAGCACGAGCAGCATCTGAGAATAGTGATTCAGACTCTGAGGGAGAAGCAGTTATACGCGAAGTTCTCTCAATGTGAATTTTGGCTGAGTTTAGTGGCATTTATAGGCCACGTGGTGTCGAGCGATGGTATTCAAGTGGATCCGGGGAAGGTGGAGGCTGTGCAGAGTTGGCCCAGACCCTCCTCGGCTACTGAGATTCGTAGTTTCCTTGATTTGGTGGGTTATTATCGTCGCTTCGTGAAGGGATTCTCTTCGATCGCAGCACCTATGACTAGATTGACCCAAAAGGGTGCCCCTTTCTAGTGGACAAGGAGTGTAAGACGAGCTTTTAGAAGCTCAAGACAGCTTTGACTTTGGCCCCTATCTTGATGTTGCCTACAGGTTCGGGGTCCTATACAGTATATTGTGATGCCTCACGAGTCGGACTCGGTGCAGTATTGATGCAGGATGGTAGGGTGATTGCCTACGTATCTCGACAGCTAAAGGTGCATGAAAAGAACTACCATCTTCACGATCTTGAGCTAGCTGCCATTGTTCACGCCTTGAAGATTTGGCGTCATTATTTGTATGGGGTTCCTTGTGAGATCTACACTGATCATCGGAGCTTGTAGCACTTTCTTAAGCAGAATGACCTGAACATGCGTCAGAGGAGATGGTTGGAGCTGTCGAAGGACTATGATATTACTATTCTCTATCATCCGGGCAAGGCCAATGTAGTTGTCGATGCCTTGAGTCGCCGGGCAGAGATTTTGGGGAGTTTGGCATATCAACCAGCTTCGGAGAGGCCTATGGCGATGGATGTTCAGGCTTTAGCCAGGCAGTTTGTTAGATAAGTTATTTCGGAGCCCAGCCGGGTTTTTGCCTGCGTGGTTTCTCGATTTTCTCTATTTGACCGCATGAGGGAGTGTCAGTTCGACGACCCACATTTGCTTGTCCTCCAGGATAGAGTTCGGCGTGGTGATGCTCGAGATGTTACCATTGGAGATGATGAAGTTATGATAATGCAGGGGTGTATTTGTGTGCCCAATGTAGATGATCTTCGAGAGCTGATTCTAGTAGAGGCCCATAGCTCGCGGTATTCCATCCATCCGGTGCCGCAAAGATGTATCAGGACTTTAGACAACATTACTGGTGGAGGTGGATGAAGAGGGATATAGTTGAATATGTTTCTCGGTGCTTCAACTGCCAGCAGGTGAAGTATGAGCATCAGCATCAAGGTGGCCTAATGCAGCAGATTGAGATTCCAGAGTGGAAATGGGAGCGCATCACCATGGACTTTGTATCTGGGCTTCCACAGACTATTAGGAAGTTTGATTCCATTTGGGTCATCATGGATCGGCTGACCAAGTCCGCCCATTACATACCGGTGAGCACTACTTATTCATCGGAGTGACTGGCAGAGATCTACATCAGGGAGATAGTTCGGCTGCATGGTATTCCAGTTTCCATCATTTCAGATAGAGGCACTCAGTTCACTTCAAGGTTCTGGAGAGCCGTACAGTAGGAGTTAGGCACTCGGGTGGAGCTGAGCACATCATTTCACCCCCAGACTGATGACCTGTCCAAGCGCACTATTCTGATTTTGGAGGATATGCTCCGTGCGTGATTGAGTTTGGAGGTTCATGGTATCATTTCTTGCCACTGGCGAAGTTTGCTTATAACAATAGCTACCAGTCTAGTATTCAGATGGCACCATCTGAGGCTCTATATAGTAGAAGGTGCAGGTCTCCCGTGGGTTGGTTCGAGCCGGGCGAGGCCATACTACTAGGTACTGAGATGGTCTAGGATGTAATGGACAAGGTCAAGGTGATTCAGGACAGACTTCGTGCAGCCCAGTCTAGACAGAAGAGTTATGCGGACAAGAAGGTCTGCGATGTGGCTTTTATGGTTGGCGAGCGGGTTCTGCTTCGCATCTCGCCCATGAAGGGTGTTATGAGGTTTGGGAAGAAGGGGGAGCTGAGTCCTAGATTTATCTTTGAGATTTTGAGGAGTGTTAGGGAGGTTGCTTATGATTTGGCATTACCTCCCAGCCTAGCCGGAGTCTATCCCGTATTTCATGTCTCTATGCTCTGGAGATACCATGGTGACCCATCGCACGTGTTGGATTTCACTTCTGTTCAGCTAGACGAGGATCTGCCTTATGTTGAGGAGCCAGTGACCATTCTGGACAAGCAAATCAGGAAGCTAAATTCAAAGAACATCGCTTCAGTAAAGGTCCAATGGCGGGGTCAGTCGGCCGAGGAGGCGACTTGGGAGACCGAGCAGGATATTCGCAACCAGTACCCTCATCTCTTCACCACTCCAGGTATGTCTTCTATGATCGTTCGAGGATGAACGAATCTTTTAAGTGTGGGAAGATGTAACGACCCGGCCGGTCATTTTTTAAATTTACGCCCCGATCCCTAATTTAACTGTTCCCCTAAGTTCATTTCTGCTATTGTGGTTTGCCGGGAGGTTCGGTTCTAGAATTTGAAGCGTTTTGGGACACTTAGTCCCTAAATGAGAGCCTTATAGTTGAAAAATGGCCCGTATTCGGAACAGTGTTAAGACAACCTCAGAAACGGAGATTCGATAGTTCCATTAGCTCCGTTAGGTGATTTCGGGGTTGGGAGCGCGTTCAGAATATATTTTGGAGGTATGTAGCTCAATTAGGCTTGAAGTACTGCCAATATATTTATTGCTCCTTGACCTTAGTTTTCCTCCTTTGCTTAAGCACAAAAATCAAAAATGAGTTTCAAATGGCAAGCAATTCCAATTAAACTTGATTCTGCAAGACATTTTAAAATGGAACATTTAATGGGCGTATAATTGATCACTAGATGTGGCAGTTGCTAGAGATTTTAAAATTCAATAATTGATTGTTGCTATGATTCTTAGCATTATGAACGTCTGTTTCCCGTAATATTCGACAATTAGACTTTGAAAAAAAGAAATTAGTACACATATTAATTCGTGACAGTTGTACCGTGGAGGTTACTCGAACCTCTACAAATTGTATCAAATTAGTCAAACCCTCACAATAAAAATCTTACCAATAACACCCACTAGCTAGATCCATCCGCTAAAAGTGTATAACCTCGTCCAAAATATTTTATTTCCACAATTTCGTCGCAGGCATTTTTTCCTCTTATCTTTTACAGCCAAACCCCACTCTAGAGTATCCTCAACCTAACTATTCCCCAATTCCCCAGTCATAGCTTTTGATTAATTCTCTTAGAGTTTTCTTGCAGACGATGGTTTCTAAAATCAACGTCAGCCATTGGTGTCGATAACATTGAGGATTTCCTGAAGACTATCACCATTTCTCGGTCATTGGAAGATATTATACCTTTGAAGGCCGATACTCGTAGCAAGAGAGTTGTCTCTTAGCGGTTTCATACCGGAGTCGAGGTAAGTGGATTGTCTAACCTCGTGTGGGGGAACCTTCACCCCTAGGATATTATGTGTTAATTTAAATGCCTTGTACGCGAGGTGACGAGAGTGTACATGCGCAGATTGGTGGAACCTACCTTACTTGAATTGTTCAATTCATGATATTTCTGTTCTTAGCTGATTAAATCGTGATAATTACTTGATATTCGTTAGAAAAGCATGGTTAGATAGGATTTATCTGTCTAAGGGCCTAATTGGCTTACTTGAACTTCTTGATATTTGTTGATACTGCCTTTGGGGAAATTGTTGTTACGCATATCATATTTCTCTATGCTTTCCTTTTTATTGTTTGTGTTGGTGGACTGCGGGTTCAATCCCCGGAGATCCAAGGGATGCGGGCTCGAGTCCCGGAGACACGGAGTTGTAGTGTTTGTGGACTGCGGGTTCGATTCCCGGAGATCCAAGGGCTGCGGGTTCGATTCCCGGAGACCCGGAGTTTATTGAGATGTTGAGACATGGATTGCGGGTTCGATTCCCGGAGATCCTGAGATATTGAGGTACGGACTGTGGGTTCAATTCCCGGAAATCCTAGGGCTACATGTTCGATTCCTGGAGACCCAGAGATACTGTTGTAGGGACTGCGGGTTACATTTCTGGAGATCCTGAGATGTTGAAATATAGAGAGGGACTGTGGGTTCATGTCATGACCCGGATTTTCCCCCGACATCAGGATCGTGATGGCTCCTACTCGTGGTATCTAGGCAAGCCACTACATTCAACATTATCCTATTCGTGTCATTATCTTATACTCATATTTATCAACAAGAGAAATAGTATTAATTTAATAAATGCGGAAGACTTTCGAAATAGAGATAAATAATGTCAAGGTAAAACACTAATGAAATTCTCTACCAAAGACATGGAGTCAGCAACTCACGAACTACTAATGAATACTACACATAATGGTCTGAAGGAAAATAACAAATATATGTCTGTCTCGGAACAATGAGACCACAGCAAATAGCATAAGTAAATAGAAGAGACGCCTGGCTTGCGGACGCCTGCAAGCTACCTCAGTCTCGGAATGCTCAACTCCCACGAATACTCTACTACTGCTGCTACTCCTGCTCAAAACCTGGATCTGTGCAAAAATGCATAGAAGTGCAGTTTCAGCACAATCCGACCCCATGTGCTAATAAGTGCCTGGCCTATCCTGGCGAAGTAGTGACAAGTATAGGACCAGACACCCACATACCTGTGCAGTTTTATATATATATGTATACCACAAGATAACAAGAAATATCGAGTAACAAATTCAACAAGGAGTATCATAAAAGGGAAAACTCATCAATTAGCAACAACTATTAAATCAATAATGAAAATCAAAATATGACGGAAATAATTAATATCAAAACAAGGAGTAGCAAATAGTTGCACGGAATCACCCTTCGTGCTTTTACTCTCATCCTCACATCCATGGCACGGCATGATCCTTCGTGCATGGTTCAAATAACAACGGCACGGAATGTTCCTTCGTGCATAATCAATATCACAAGGCACGGCATGATCCTTCGTGCATAGTCAATAACAAGGCACGACATTACCCTTCGTGCATAATCAATAATATAAGGCACGGCATTAACCTTCGTGCAAAATCAGTAAACAGGGCACGGCATCACCCTTCGTGCTTTTACCACTCTTCCTCACCCAAATAACAATCACAGTTAAGGGCAAAGAATGAAAACAATAATCATGAACCATCCCGGCAAGGGACATAACAATCATTACAACAAGGTCCCGGCAAGGTTAAATAGTGCTCATCTTTAAAACCTCTGACAATAAGTATCAACAACGACTCACGATCATGCTAGACGCCAGTGTATGGATGCTTGTCACAACAGCCCATACACCGCATTCGATCACATAGCAAATAGCACATAAATCCTATTCCCTCAAGCTAGGATAGATCAAACACTTACCTCTAGCCTTGAAGTCCAAATTATCCTTCAACTATAGCTTTACCTCGAATTTCCTCTTTCAACTTGCTCGAATCTAATCACAACCGATTCCATTACATTAATAAATACTATATAACTTAGTTTAGATGCTTAAAAATGGTTTTCTCAAAGTTTACCCCAAAATTTCCCAAAACACCCCTGGCCCCACGTGGTCGGAACTCGGGGTTCGGACCAAAATCTAGTTACCCATGCCCTCGCGAGTTCAAATACATGATTAGTTTCAAAATCGGACCTCAATTCGAGATCCAATTCCCCAATTCATGAAAACCCTATGTTTTACCCAAAAACAAGAATTTCTACCATGAAAACCTTTGATTTCTCTTGAAAAACATGTTTAATGATGTTAGGAATTGAAGGAATTAAGTAAAAAGTGACTTACCGGTGTTTTGGAGTGATTTTGCTCTTGGGGGTTCGTGTGTGGTGTGTTAGGTTTTGAAAGAATGAAGAAAAGAGGTCAAAAATTCGTTTAAGTATAAATTTGCACAACTGCGGATATCGCAATTGCGAACATTTGTTCGTAATTGCGAACACTACAGGTTTTGGTCTGCAAGTCTCGTATTTGCGAGAAAAGGTTCGCATTTGCGAACTTGGCCCAGGTCTGTCATCCTCGCATTTGCGAGACATGGTTCGCATTTGCGAACTTGAAGTGTTTCCTGTGTTCCTCGCATTTGCGAGACTTTCCTCGCATTGCGATCCTGGGCATTATCCTGCCATCTTTGCATTTGCGAGGATTGGTTCGCAATTGCGAACCAAGGCTAGTCTGGGTCAACTTCAAATTTGTGAAGAAACCAGCTGGGTGAAAAACCAGCTGTGATATTTTTCAGAATTTGCTCCAACGGCCTATCAAATCTTTATCCGAGCCCCCCGGCTCCAAACCAAATATGGACACAGCTTCAAAAACATATTACAAATTTGCCCGTGCGATCACATCGCCATTATAACATCGTTTTCCTCAAATCAAGCCTCAAGTTCATGATTATCTTTCTTTTAGTTTCATAACTTTCAAATTTGGAACTCAAGGTTCAAAACACATCAAACGACATCCGAATGTCACCAAACTTTGCACAAAGCACATATATAACATTTAAGACTTCTACCGGGCGTAGGAACTAAAATACGAGCCTGATACCAAGGTCATTTAATTCATTTTCCTTTATTAATTTCAGCAAAGACAATTTAATAGAAAAATTCATATCTTAGGCTCTAGGCCTCAGAATTCGACTCCGGACACATGCCCGAGTCCCATATTTTCCTACGGACCTTCCGGGACCTTTTGATCTCGGGTCCAGGTCCGTTTATCAAAAACGTTGACTGAAGTCAACTATATCAATATTAATATCATTTTTCTTCAAATTTCTCATATAATTCACATATTCTATCACAAAATCTTTTCGGCTACATGCCCGGATTATGCACGTACATCGTGGCAACATAGAATGAGGTTTTCAAGGCCTCGAAAGTGCGGAACAAGTACGGAAAACAGGTGATGACCCTTTGGGTCGTCACATCCTCCACCTCTAAAACAATCGTTCGTCCTCGAACCGACAAGAGAAGGAAGTACCTAAGTCGGGGAACAAATGTGGATAGCGGCTTCGCATATCAGACTTGGACTCCCAGGTTGATGCCTCGGGAGGCTGACCTCTCCACTGAACATGCACAGAAGGATAACTCTTTGACCTTAACTGTCAACCCTGCCGGTCAAGAATGGCCACCGGCTCCTCCTCGTAGGATAAATCATTGTCCAATTGGACAATGCTGAAGTCTAACACATGTGTGGGATCGCCGTGGTACCTCCAAAGCATAGATACATGGAAGACTGGATGCACAGCTGATAGGCTAGGTGGCAGAGCTAGTCCGTAAGCCACCCCTCCCACTCGGTCAAGAATCTAAAATGGACCAATATACCTAGGACTGAGCTTGCCCTTCTTTCCGAACCTCATCACGCCCTTCATAGGCGATACTTGGAGCAATACCCGCTCACCAACCATGAAATCAACATCTCGAACCTTACGATCCGCATAAGTCTTCTGTCTGGACTGAGCTGAACGAAATCTCTCCTGGATAGTCTTGACCTTATCCAAGGCCTCCCGAACTAAGTCTGTACCCAACAACCGAGCCTCTCCCGCTCAAACCATCCGACTGGAGACCGACATCGCCTACCATACAGAACCTTGCACGGTTCCATCTGAATGCTAGATTGGTAGTTGTTGTTGTAGGCAAACTCCGTTAATGGCAGAAACTGGTCCCATGAGCTTCCAAAATCAATGACACAGGCTCGGAGCATGTCCTATAGGATCTGAATAGTCCTCTCGGATTGACCATCTATCTGGGGATGAAAAGCTGTACTCAGCTGAACCCTGGGTGCCTAACTCCTGCTGGACCGCTCTCTAGAACCGCGAGGTAAACTGCGTACCCCGATCTGAGATAATAGATACCGGCACACCATGAAGACGAACAATCTCGCTAATGTAAATCTCTGCTAACCTCTTCGATGAGTAAGAGATAGATATTGGAATGAAGTGTGCTGACTTGGTCAGCCTATCAACAATGACCCAAATAGCATCAAATTTCCTCCGAGTCAAGGGAAGTCCAATAATGAAGTCCATAGTGATCCGCTCCCATTTCCGCTCGAGAATTTCGATTCTCTAGAATATACCACCAGGCCTCTGGTGCTCATATTTCACCTGCTGACAATTTAGACACCGAGCGACATATGCAACGATGTCTTTCTTCATCCTGCACCACCAATAGTGCTGCCGTAAATCCTGATACATCTTCGCGGTGCCCGGGTGAATAGAATACCGCGAACTATGGGCCTATGCTAAGATCAACTCTCGAATCCCCTCGACATTTGGCACACAAACTCGACCCTGCAATCTCAACACTCCGTCATCATCTAGAGTTACCTTCGTGGCACCTCCCCGCTGTACAGTATCTCTCTAGTCACACAAATGAGGATCATCAAATTGCCTCTCACAGATCTGCTCTAATAGAGATTAACGAGCGACCGTGCAGGCTAACACTCTTCTAGGCTCAGAAATGTCTAGTCTCACGAACCGGTTGGCTAAGGCCTGGACATCTAGAGCAAATGGTCTCTGAGTGACCGGAATGAATGCGAGACTACCCATGCTTGCAGACTTTCTACTCAATGCATCGACCACCACATTGGCCTTACCTGGGTGATATAGATAGTGACATCATAGTCCTTCAGCAACTCTAACCACCTCCGCTATCGTAAATTCAACTCCTTTTACTTAAACAAGTACTGTAGGCTTTTGTGATCCGTGTACACCTCGCACATCACACCATATAGATAATGCCTCCAGATCTTTAAGGCATGTACAACCGCTGCCAACTCAAGATCATGGACTGGATAATTCTTCTCATGTATTTTCAACTGTCTCGAAGCATAAGCAATAACCTTACCATCCTGCATCAATACCGCTCCAAGCCCTGTACGGGACGCATCACAGTAAACTGTATAAGGCCCTGCACCCGTAGGTAGTATCAGCACTGGTGTTGTAGTCAAGGCTGTCTTGAGCTTCTGAAAGCTCGCCTCACACTCATCTGACCACTGGAACTGGGCACCCTTCTGGGTCAACCTGGTCATCGGGGCTGCAATAGAAGAAAACCCCTATACAAATCGACGGTAGTAACCTGCCAACCCTAAGAAACTCCGGATCTCAGTCACTGAAGCTGGTCGAGGCCAATTCTGGACTGCCTCAATCTTCTTTGGGTCCACCTGAATACCTTCCACTGATATAATATGACCCAGAAATGCCACCGAACTCAACCAGAACTCACATTTCAAAAATTTGGCATATAGTTGATTATCCTTCAGAGTCTGAAGAACCACTCTGAGGTGCTGCTCGTGCTCTTCCTGGCTGCGGAAGTATACCAGGATGTCATCTATAAAGACTATTACGGACAGATCTAAGTAAGGCCTGAACACCCGATTCATCAACTCCATGAACGATGCTGGGTCATTGGTCAACCCGAAGGACATGACCAAGAATTCATAATGCCCATATCTAGTGCGAAAGGTTGTCTTAGGAATATCAGCCACCCTGATCTTCAGATGATGGAAGCCCGACCTCAAGTCTATTTTTGAGAACACCCTCGCTCCTTGGAGCTAGTCAAACAAATCATCAATCCTCAGCAGTGGATACTTGTTCTTTATCGTCACTTTGTTTATTGCCGATAGTCAATACACATTCGCATCGAGCCATCCTTCTTCTTCACAAATAACACGGGTGCTCCCAGGGAGAAACACTGGGCCTGATAAAGCCCTTTTCTAGAAGGTCTTGCAACTGATCTTTTAACTCCTTTAACTCCAGCGGGGCCATACGATAGAGTGGAATAGAGATGGGCTGATTGCCCGATGCCATATCAATACAAAAATCAATATCCATGTCGGGTGGCATGCCCGACAGGTCTGAAGGGAAAACCTCGGAAAACGCCCGTATAATAGGAACTGAATCAATTGAAGGAACTTCCACGTTGGAATCACGAACATAAGCCAAATAATCTAGACACCCCTTCTCGACCATGCGTCGAGCTTTAACATAGGAAATAACAGTGTGAACGGAGTGGCTTGAGGTCCCTCTCCACTCTAGTCGGGGTGATTCTAGCAAGGCCAAGGTCGTGGTCTTGGCATGACAGTCTAAGATAACATGGTATGGGGACAACCAGTCCATCCCCAATACGACATCGAAATCCACCATGTCTAACAGCAACAGATCAACACGGGTCTCAAGACCCCCAAAAATAACTACGCACGAATAATGCACCCGGTCGACTACAATAGAGTCACCCACTAGTGTAGACACATAAACTAGAATATCTAGAGCACAGCTAGGTACGGCTAAATACGGTGCAAAGTAGGAAGACACATATGAATATGTAGACCCGGGGTCAAATAATACTGAAGCACCTCTGCCACAAACAAGAATGATACCTGTAATCACGGCATCTGATGCCTCTACCTCTGGCATGGCTGGTAAAGCATAAATCGGGGATCAGCACCTCCCCTCTGAGCTACATCCCTGGGACTGTCATCCACTGGCTGACCTCTACCTCTGGCTGGACGGTCTCCACCTCTACGGTCTCGACCTCCACCTCTACGATCTCTACCCCCGCCTCTCGCTGGCTGGGCAGGCTGAGGGTCAGCTGGGGCCTGAATCATGGGACTAGGGCCCCGCTGCTGAGTATTGCCCGTTGCTCGAGGGCAAAACCTGACAAGATGACCTGGGTCACCACAACCGAAACAACATTTAGGCTGATGGGGCTACTGGACCTGACGACCTGAATGGTCCCCACGAACACTCTGGAGAGGCTGAGCACTAACGAGAGGCTGATCTGAATACTGCTCACGAAACCCACGATCACCTGGTCCACCCTGTGAAGCCTGGAGGGCTGAATGAAAAGGTCTGGAAGACTGGCCCCTATCGAAAGATTCCCTGCCTCCAGAAGAAGAATCACTAAATCTGCCGGAATGACGAGGCCTCTTGTCTGAAGGATAACCACCTCCCCGAGCAAGAGCCATCTCAACTCAACGAGTTGCATTAGCTGCCTCCTGAAAAGATATATCACTCCCCACTCCCATAGCCATCTAAAGTCTAATCGGCTGATTAAGCCCATCTATGAACCTGCGGACCCTCTCCCGCTCTGTGGGGAGTATCACCACTGCATGACGTGCCAGATCAACAAATCTTGTCTCATACTGAGTGACAGTCATAGTACCCTGCTGGAGGCGCTCAAACTGCCTCCGAAGTGCATCCCGCTGAGTAGCAGGGAGAAACTTCTCCAGAAATAGCTATGCAAACTGATCCCATGATAAAGCTGGGGACCCTGCGGGTCGAGTCAAGCAATAATCCCTCCACCAAGTCTTGGCGGATCCTGAAAGCCTGAATGTACAGAAGTAAACTCCATTTGACTCCACGATCCCCATTGTCTTGAGAATCTCATGGCAACTGAATAAGAAATCCTGAGGATCCTCTGACGTGGCACCGCTAAAAGTAGTGGTAAACAGCTTGGAGAACCGATCAAGTCTCCATAGAGAATCATAAGTCATGGCCGCTCCATCTCCGGCCTGAGCTATGGTACCTGACTGAGTGGCCATAGCTGGCTGAACTACTGGTGCCTAAGGCTGGGGAGCTACTGGCTCCGGAGTACGTGCAACAAGAGTCTGGGCCCCTCCTCCAGCCTGAGAGGCTGGTGCAGCTGGTAATAAGCCTCCTCTGGCAATGTTGTCTATAAAACCTGCTATCCTGACCAGAGCCTCCCGAAGATCCGGGGTAAATAAAGCCTCCTCCGGGACCTGAGCTGGGCCCACTGGAGCTGCTGGGACTGGAACCTTCTCACCAATCTCAACATGAGGCTCCACCTCTGGAATAGCTGCCGGGGGCTGAGCTCTGTCCCTACCACGGCCTCTAATACGGCCTCAGCCCCTACCCCTCACGGGAGCTGCATGGGGCTCAGGCTGCTGATCAGCGGACGAAGAAGCGGGTGTCCTCACCATCTGCGAAAGGACAGAGTCAAAATTCAATCATTATTTGAGGAACAAATCGCACGACAATAATGAACAAATGAGAGACTCTTTCCTAGCTCAATAGACTTTGGAGGACAAGTACAGACGTCTCCGTACCTACCCCTCAAACTCTACTAAGCTTGTTCGTGAGTGGTGAGACCTATGTAACCTAGAGCTCTGATACCAACTTGTCACGACCCATATTTTCCCCCAACATCGGGATCGTGATGGCGCCTACTCGTGGTAGCTAGGCAAGCCACTACATTAAACATTATCTTGTTCGTGTCATTATCTTATACTCATATTTATCAACAAGAGAAATAGTATTATTTTAATAAATGCGGAAGACTTTCGAAATAGAAATAAATAATGTCAAGGTAAAACACTAATGAAATCCTCTACCCAAGATGTGGAGTCACCAACTCACGAACTACTAATGAATACTACACATAATGGTCTGAAAGAAAATAACAAAATATCTGTCTGTCTCGGAACAATGAGACCACAACAATAGCATAAGTAAATAGAAGAGACGCCGGGCCTGTGGACGCCTGCAAGCTACCTCGGTCTCGGAATGCTCAACTCCCACGAATACTCTACTACTGCTGCTGCTCCTGCTCAAAACCTGGACCTGTGCAAAAATGCACAAAAGTGCAATATCATCACAATCCGACCCCATATGCTGGTAAGTGCCTAGCCTATCCCGGTGAAGTAGTGACAAGCCTAGGACCAGACACCCACGTACATGTGCAGTTCTATATATATGTACACCACAAGATAACAAGAAATATCGAGTAACATATTCAACAAGGAGTATCATAAAAAGGGAAACACATCAATTAGCAACAACTATTAAATCAATAATGAAAATCA
>JASVEL010009997.1:0-59885 GCA_032618575.1 Nicotiana noctiflora
GTGAGTACTAAGTACTCAGTGAGTAATAAATATATAAAAGAAGCTAAAAGTAGGAAATCCACAGAATACCACAATATGAAGCTAAACTACAGTCCGAATCTCCTATGAACTAGCATCAACAATACAATACAACTACCACAGAATAATTCAACAAATAAAGATGCAATGCAATGCACATAACTGCTACGGAGTGTAGCCCGATCCATTTAACGTCGACGGCGCTCACTGGGGTGTGTACAGACTCCGGAGGGGCTCATACAGCCCAAACGCAAATACCGCTGCAGCGTGCAGCCCGATCCTCATATCATAATAACCGCTGCAGCGTGCAGCCCGATCCATCCTCAGTCCACAATAATCAGATAAGTCACAAAACAGTTCATTTTTCTTAATTCCAGTTTCCAATTCATAATTTATGAAAAATACTTTAACTTTTATTTAATTTGCAAAAGCCGGTGACTTAGCATTTCAATAATGTGATTTCAATTTCCAGGACTGAGATCAGTGATTAAGAAAATATAGCTATCACATAAATACTATCCCCTAAGGATACTACAGGTCGGCACAAGGCCCCAAACAAGGCTCACAGCCCACAAATATGTCAAACACAATGTATTTCCATCACTAAGAGCATATTATCCATATCCGGGATGGACCAAGTCTCGATCCCTAGTCACAATCAATCCCGCACCTGCCACGGGGTGCGAGCCATGCTCTACTAGCGTCACAATGTGCTAAGCCGGGGTTTCGAACCCTCAGGCTACCATATACACAAACTACTCACCTCTAGCCGGTTGTAGACTTGTCCGCAATGCCCTTTCCTTTTGAATTCGCTGCCTCGCGTGTAGAATCGATTCAAACCACAATAATTATGTCATTTACGGGTCAAATAAATATAACCCATTTCAATTTACATGAAAAACTCATAAATACGCTAAGTTGGTAAAAACCCGACCCCGGGCCCGCTGCCCGAATAATTCATAAATTTATACCAATGCGATCCTCGTCTCGCCACGAGTCCGTGCATATAAAATTTATCGAAATCGGAGTTCGAATGGCCTTTCAAAACTCAAAATCCCGTTTTTAATACCTAGGCCATAATTCTTCACAATTTCTACCCAAATTCATGAAGATTGATGTTAATTCTACCATAGAATTATGTTTTTGAGTCAAGAATCTTACCTCCGATGAATTCCCGATGAAATCCCAGTGTTTTCCTCGTGTTTTCTTCTCTCTAGGGTTCAAAATTGTGTTTTGGGTGAATGAACCCGCGAGCTCTCTGTTCTGTAATTTTTTAATTCACGGACAGACCTTTATACCTACACGTTCGCGTGACCTCCCACGCGTTCGCGATGCTCAACTCCAGCTTACCCTTCGCGAACGCGACCTCTCCAACGCGTTCGCAATGAACAAGTTCCCAGCCGCCCAGATTTCCTTCTACGCGTTCGTGATGCCCCTCACGCGAACGTGTTGCACATCTTCACGCACCTACGGGAACGCAACTCAAGGAATGCGATCGCGAAGCTCAACCACCTTGGCCTACACGAACGCGATGCCCAGTCACGCGATCGCGATGCTCAGTCACGCGATCGCGATGCTTTAGCCCGCCTGGCCTTCGCGAACGCGACCCATGTTACGTGAACACGAAGGCTTAAATGCCTGCACACTAACCTGCAATTTTCTGCAGATTTCGCCAAGTTTAAAATGCCCGGTTGATGGTCCGAATTCATCCCGAGGCCCCCGGGACCCCAACGAAAACCACCAACATACTCCAAAATATGATACGGACTTGTTCCAATCATAAAAACATCATCCTAAACATCAAAATCACAATTTCCACACGGATTCAAGCCTAAGTTTCTTCAAAACTTTCGAAACTAACATCCAATCCAAAACCGGATCAAACGATGTCCGAATGACCTGAAAATTTGCAGACATATCCAAAATAACATAGCGAAGCTACATAAATTGTCGGAATTTTATTCCGACCCCCGGATCAAAATCTCACCTACCATCCGGTTTTCGCCAAAATTCAACCTTCGCTAATTCAAACCTAAAACTACACCGGACCTTAGAATTCGATTCCGATTGATCTCCTAAGTTATAAATGATCCCCCGAAACTAGTCGAATCATCAGAATTTGATTATGAGCACTCTAACTCAATAGTCAACTCTAGGTTGACTTCCCACATTTAAGCTTCCTTCAAACATGCTATTTGCTTCATTTTTAACCCGAATCAGTCCTAACTCAGCCGATATACTCTAATACTGATATAAAAGCATAAAATATGAAAATGCAAGGTAACGGGGTGGTAAATTCCCGTAACGACAAGCCGGGTCGTTACAGCATCTAGCATGACCGTGAGTTGTTTGTTGACATATGTTGTGAGTTAATGTGGGATGTTGTTAAGTCTTGTTCTTGAGCAATTGTCGGGTTGTGAAGGTTCCCTTGCCAGGACGTTATTGTGTTGTTGTTGTTGTTCCCTTGCCGGGATATTGTTATGATTCTTGTTTCCCTTACCGGGACGGTTCATATTATTTATTTCATTCTTTTGCCCTTAACTGTGATTGTTATTTGGGTGAGGAAGAGTGATAATGCACGAAGGGTGATGTCGTACCATTTTTACTTATGTTCGCATGAAGGATCATTCCGTGCCTTGTTTTACTGTTTATGCACGAAGGAACATGCCCTGCCGTTATTACTTAATTTATGCACGAAGGGACATTCCGTGCCATTGTTATTTAAACCATGCACGAAGGATCATGCCGTGCCATGGATGTGAGGATGAGAGTAAAAGCACAAAGGGTGATGCCGTGCACTTTTATTTGCTTATTTGGTGAGGATGTGAGTAAAAGCACGAAGGGTGATGCCGTGCACTTTTATTTGAATATTTGGTGAGGATGAGAGTAAAAGCACGAAGGGTGATGCCGTGCAACTATTTAAATTTCTTGTTTTGGTGAAAGCTGTTTTTACTACACTATGATTTTCCTTACTGCTTTATTATGTGTTGCTGATTGTGTTCCCCCGACATGTTACCTCCTTTTTTAGTTGTGTTACTCGATATTTCTGTTATTTTTGTGGTACATACATATATAGAACAACATAAGTTTATGTGAGTGTCTGGTCCTAGGCTTGTCACTACTTCGCCGGGATAGGCCAGGCACTTACCAGCACATGGGGTCGGATTGTGCTGATACTACACTTCTATGTATTTTTGCACACGTCCAGGTTTTGAGCAGGAGCAGGAGCAGCAGCAGTAGTGCACTAGCGGGATTACCTTACTTCTGAGACTGAGGTAGCTTGCAGGCATCCGTAAGCCCGTCGTCTCCTCTATTTACTTTTATTATTGCTGTGGTCTCATTGTTCCGAGACAGACGGTTATTATTTATTTTCTTTCAGACCATTAAGTGTAGTTATTTCTTAGTAGTTCGTGAGTTTGTGACTCCACATCTTGGGTAGAGGATTTATGTCAGTTGCTTTACACTATTATTCATCTCTTATTCGAAAGACTTCCGCATTTAAAAATTTTGAGTATTATTCTTGCTATTGAATATAAGAACAAAAATGATGGTATGAACAGGAAAATGGTGAGTGAATTCGCTTGCTTAGCTACCACGAGTAGGCGCCATCACAATCCTGATAGTGGGGGAAATCCGGATCGTGACAAGTTGGTATCAAAGCTCTAGGTTACATAGGTTTCACAACTCACGAACAAGCTTAGTAGAGTTTGAGGGATAGGTACGGAGACGTCTGTACTTGTCCTCCTGAGTCTATTGAGTTAGGAAAAGTCTCTCATTGTTCTATCTTATCATGCGAATTCATTCTTCAAAAGTTAAGTTGAATTCTACTCTTGTCTTCCCACGAATAGCGAAGTCACGTACCGCTTCTCCAGCCGAACAATGGCACGGGCTGGTGATAGATCAACTATGCCTTCAAAGGTCTTACGGAGGTCGGATAGGTTTCACCAAACTCTTCACTACCACCTTCAGCGGTGCGTCTTTTGAGAACCCACGGGATTGTGCTTGAACGCTGTTATGATATGTTGACATATACCATGTTTATGTGCAACCGATTTCTACAATGTAGTCATAATACCCTACAATATCAACAACTAGCCTATATATCAAGATTGACATTATACACTTGATGCTAATGGATTGTTTTAGGACCCTATAATATCAACAACTAGCCTATATATTAATAACTAGCCTATATATCAAGATTGACATTATATGACATTAGTTAGCATATTGTGTCTTCCTAGTATGTCGTAACATAATGTATCAGAATCTAAAATAGCCCATTTCATATATGACTAATCTTGTTATGATATGTTATATGTCAACATATCATATAATGGTATGACTATTTAGTCATAATGATATAACATTTTAGGCGTACAGTCATATAAGTTATGCACACTAAATATCGCCAAAGATTTTAGTAAAGAGTGTATAACAACTAAAATGTTATACACTCATTAGTTTTACATGCACTCTTTTGTAAAACATATCATAAGTTATGCACCACTACACTACATCTTGATATATATTAATGTTATGCAAATCTAAAATGTTATGCACCATTACACTAAATCTGTAATGGTGCAAACATATCATTAGTTTTAGGACACTAAATAATGTGAATTAATATAAATTTATGATTAGTTATTGTGAGCACGAGATTTTTGCCCTATATGAGAATTACTCCAAAAAATTCAAACTAAAATAATTTTTGTTTGTTTGCAATATTTGTGAATTTTGTGTTATTTTTCTCTTATTGTTTGTGTTTGTGTGTCCACGACTATTTGTTTAAATCAATAAAAATACAAAAACATTGCATTTATATTTTAGGATATAATTTCGCACTTAGAAGTGTTTAAATTTATTTTTACAAAAATTAAAAAATCATAAAAATATGTAATTTTTGTATTTTTAGTATTTAATGTCAAAATCATGTGATTTTATTTTAATTAATATTTAATTATGTCTTTTAATTGATAGTAGAAGTTAATTAACATTTTTATAAGTTAATTTGATTTTGTAATGTAATTTAAAATTTTTGTGTTTAATAAGTTAGGAATTAAATTAAAAAAGAGAAGAGAAAAGAATTAGAAATCAAGAAGAAAATCGAACTGGGCCAAAAACTAGACCAAAAATCCAAGCCCAAACCATTTTTTCTACCCAAGTCCAACCCAAAACCCGGAAACCCGGTCTGCTCCCCCACTTAACCAAAACGACCCCGTTTTGTTTAAGTGACTCGATCTGGACCGTTGTTTCCCACCATCCAACGGCCCAGATTAATGAATTAATCCCCAATATACCAACCCCCCCAAACCCTTTCAACCTGTCTCAGACCAAACTCACCCTCTCTCACTCTTCTCTCCCGTCTCCCCAGTAACACCCCCAAACCCTAGTAGCCGCCGCCCTTCTCCTCCACCCAAAACCCGGCGGCAAGGCGTCGCCGGCCATCCAAAATCACACCATAGAACCGCCTCACCTTCCTCTCTCTGAATCCACCTTTTATTTTTCTCAAATCGTTCCCCATCTCTTCGAATACTAGATCAAAGAAGCGGTCAAGAACCCTAAAAATCCAAGTGTTAAATTTGTCCGATTAATTAAAGATTTGGGGTCAAATAGACCTTAATCGGAGTATTTTCGGTAGAAAATACTTCGTTTACGTTCCGTTCGACTTCAAAAGTCCAAATTCGAGTCGAATCCAAGATGGGTCCAGGGTCCGTTCGAGTTATGATATTCTTCTCTCATGGTATTGTTCCTTTTCTTTCTTCTTATTTTATTTGTTAATCGTGTGAATGTTTTTTTCCTTTTGCTTCTCTTTAAATTTTTTGTTCTTCTACTCCATAAGACCTTTATTTGGTCATTCTTGTTCTGATTGTTTGTTTGAATATATTAAGTTATAGAATACATATTTGTTTTGATCAATACTGTCGAGTAATTAATTTTGCATTTTTACCTGTTTTCCTGAGAATTTTGAATCACTGATTCGATGATTAATTTGTTATCGATTATACGTGTTGTATGTGCTGATCGATTTAACGAATGTCATCGAATAGTTGGTTCCCCACTTCTATTAGTACAACTTGAATCGCCTGTATGTTTGTTTGATCATGTTAGTGTACTGTTAATTATGTGTGTTACAAGCTGATAATCGACTGTTTTGAATATAATCGATTATTCGTATAGGGATGTGGTTAGAATAGTAGGACAGTAGTATGCACTGATTAATTCCATCCGGAATCACTACTGATTGGAAATCTGCATTGTCTTGGTGGTTTAGATTGAATTTGAATTGAACTATTTGAACTAATTGGAGGCCGTGTGATAATTAGGCATGCCTGATTCAGTATGTTATTTTGATATAGTTTAACCAAATAAAAATAGTTTTATAAGGAAAAGGGGCTGTCAGGGAATATAATGGTCAGCTATTAGTTTTTAATACTGTTAAATGCTCTTAAGAGTTGGAAATCAGGAGAACACATGGGGGGGATTAATTAAAAAGGTAAAGGGAGCCATGTGCAAGGCAATAACAGGAAAGGGAGGGAATAATTTTGAAGGTTAAGGTTCTGTTTTTGTCTATAAAAGGACTGGAAAAATACACTTGAAGGGGAGAGAGACTTGAACAGCAGAATATACACAAAAAACTGGATCACACACACACAAAGACATTCTGAAAAATACAGAATACATTGGGTCTTACTATTCCATTAGGCTTTTGGATTCCATTCGAGTGTGTGAGGTGATTTTGATAATTGTTGGTCCATCCCTGGTTTTAAGTTCAACTTCATTCGCATCTATTGTTTGTTGGTTGCTGCTGTTTGGTTATCAATTGAATCTGAGTTGATCGTTGAAAGTAAATTCCGGAGGAATTTGTTCTCGCTGATTGGCTTAAGTATGGTTTACTGCTGTTGCACTGCTGTGTTATTCCTTCTTCCTGTATTGTTCACATCCAGGTACACGATTGTAACCTTAGCTCTTGTACGCTGAAAACATGGAAGCATGATTGTATATGAAGAGTGAAATGTTGAATTCAGATTTAGTCTTGCCATACTTGTATATCTAGACATGCTTTAAAGTTATACAGATTTCTGCTCATTTTGTTTATAATCGAATTGGATTGGACTGTAATGATTTAATTGATATTGCTTTAAGTTTTGACTATTAGATATATTGAAATAATATGTCTACGATATAATGGAAACTGAAGTTAGTAAAATACAAGTTGATTTTTGGTTGTGTCTCGTTGTTCTGTTTGTGTACAGATTTAGTTTGCATTTAATTGATATAGTTTGAGTTGTTAATTGTAGGAATAAGCAGGGGATTATTTTGAAATTGGTATTTCATATAGTAATTTGATATATATAAAGTCATGTACATATATAAAGCAGAGGAATATATAAAAATTTGATAGGTAGTTAGTTCAAAAATCATGTAAGTTACCCTCTTTACATATGATATTGTTTTGGTATTAACTTAGAGCTTAGTAACAGTTAAATCATTTGACAAACAGTAGATCAATTTGTTAGTTAAGAATTTTATTGTATTTTTGAATCAGCAAGTTTAGTTAATTGGACTTTTTTTTTTTGTATAAATTTCAGTTGAACAGCGATTTAAAGGAAAGCATGATTCACGTTCAGTTGTTTTTTTAGGAAATTTATTAAATGGATCGATACGTGATGTCCACTATGTGTTCTCTCCTTTTGATCTCAGATGCGAGTCTCGCCAGTGTTTTGGTTGCAAAATTTTTCTAGTTATCTTTAGGTAGTGTTTGGTGCAATGACAGAAGATGTAACCCCGACAATTTAACACGGTGCAATATTTGATTTTTTTTTTTAAGTTCAATAGATTAATCTTTCTTGACTTTATTGACTTGCTAAAAAAAAAGGGAAAACCTTAATTATACCTATCAACAGGTACCTTACATAAATATTCTTGGAGTGCACGACAGTCAAATGAGTCAATGCAATTTCTCATCCAATTGAATAAAATTTTAGTAGTGTAGGCGTGAATAACTTGGAACAAATCCATAGAACCTAGCCATTTCAAATAAGATAATTTTTGGACTTTTCCTTTACTACTATAGACAAATAATAGAAAATTTAGTTACTCAGTTTGACCTTTAATAAATAATAATGAGATGAGCCTCGTTAGAAAACAAATACACGGGGCCCTCAAATAACTGGTTACATAAAAGACTTAGAATCCGGAAGGACCGTTTAGCGAATTTCATGGTCTTTTCCTAAGTTAATAAGACGTTGATGTGTTAGGCGCGAATTATAATAATATACTTTCTCAAGTACGGGTGCACATTTATGTGACCCAAATCTAAATCTCAATGAAGTCGAAATGTATTAAAGGCCACGGGCGTACTCGTGGTCCGAGATACATTTTCACGATGTTGTAATTCTTGTAAAATAATATTAAAAGCGGTTAAGGGTTAAGCTTTGCACATACGTTAAAGCATGGTATAAAACAGATAAATAAGCCAAATCTGACAGTTGAGTGACCGTGCTAGAACCACGGAACTCGGGAATGCCTAACACCTTCTCCCGGTTTAACAGAATTCCTTATCCGGATTTCTGGTTTGCAGACTGTTAAACAGAGTCATTCTTTTCCTCGATTCGGGATTCAACCGGTGACTTGGGACACCATAAATCTCCCAAGTGGCGACTCTGAATTAATTAAAAAAATCTCGTTTCGATTGTCCTTTAATTGGAAAATACTCCATTCGCGCCCTCGCGGGTTCGCGGAAAAAGGAGGTGTGACAGCTCTGGCGACTCTGCTAGGGATAATACCCAGAACCACGAGTTCAGGATTAGAAATTTGAGCTTATGATAAATTGTTGTATTTTGGCTTTATTATCTGATATTTTTATATGACATATGCTTAATGTGCAAAATGATAATTTTTACCGCTTTGATATTATTTGAACTGTATATAAACTGTGCCGAAACCTTTCTCTTCTCACCTCCGGGGATGTGCTTATTGGTTGAGACTCTATTCTGTTAGTAAATTACCTTAAAACAAGAAGAGGCTCGGAAAGTTTCTAAGCCGGCTGGTCTTTTGGTTCCCGGAAAGGAGCTCCTTCCTCGGCTCGAGTTGTCTACTCGGGTGCACGGTCTAGAATAAATACCCAGGTTTTAACATACTATAACAAAATGCATACTGGATCCCTAGTAGGAACGCTTATTTGCATCATGTTGCATTTGACTTAGGGGACTCAACACAGGGGTTGGGTCCGTCTAGGACAGGCAACTAGAAACGAAAAGACCATCCTGCAGCATCCTATTTGTTTTAAGCATTCATTTGGACTCGCATGCTGACCAGCTTTTAAATACTGGGCAAAACGAAGAAAATAAGAGAAAAAGTGTAGAAATATAAATACTTATTTTGAAAAAAAAAAGAGAAAAAAGAAAAAATGTGTTTTTATAAATTACCAACCAAATAATAAGTTTTGTTTTCAAAATAGTTTGCTTTATTTTTTTCCAGAAAATGGGTGTGATTTTTTTTCCAAAAATGGTCTATTTGTCGGTCAATAAAATATATTTTGTTTTATTGGACCGAACTACGTGGATTTGATTCTCACCGGATGTGAGATACGTAGGCAACCCTCATCGGGTCCAACTTCCTATTTTGCAAAAAATAACCAAAATGTCGAAATTAATTTTTTGTCGTAAATAAGTCGGTGACGCCGTTTTCAAAACAACCGAATGTCCCGAAAAGGACGCCGAAAGGTTGATTTTGCATAAATGGCCACCTTTGGGTCATTGTTTTTAGATTTTGGCCGACATACCCACACAACCTTAAAATCTTCGGCTTCGAAGCACTGAAAGGCCGTGTTTGCAAAACCTGGCTTTTAATTTTATTTTTAGAAACAATGTGTCAGAGTCAAATAAAAGTTTTTCTTTGTCTAAAATCACCTAATAAATGTGCAGGATGAGCACAATTCAAATAAACCATTTTCAATCATAACTAAAATCCTGATCCAGTTGCAGCTATGGTGGAATGATTTGGGTAATGAAGGGCAGGACGAAATCAAAAAGCACTTGAAGGGTCTTACAGGTTTGCTAGAAATCAAGCCACGAGGGGACATTATCAGACCATTGGTCGCCTACTGGAACCCAACACACAATGTCTTTCGCTTTGCAGACTTCGAACTCACCCCGACTTTGGAAGAAATAGCTGGGTATATTGGAAACACTGACATACCATTAGGACACCAATATCCAGTTGCTCCAAGGGTTATCGCAGTGCATCGGTTTTTAGATACGTTGAAGATAGTCAGAACAGTACATAACCCAGACTTGGCACAAGCTTTTTGTACGCTGAGCTTCATCTTCCAAAGATACGGCCATGTGGGAGGTTTCGATAAGCCAGACAATAAGTTGTGCAGCAAGAGTAACCGCCGAAAATGGGATGAGCATAGACGAGTAGCCTTCATGATAACCTTTTTGGGACTCCCAAGGAAAGATGGGAATATTGATATAAAAATAGCCGGGATCGTCAGTACTTTGCTCACCCAAGACGAAAGCACTCTTGCCCGCATGATTGTATCAGATATCTTCCGAGCCCTTACAGCTTGCAAAGCCGGGAATGACTTTTTTGAAAGGTGCAATTTGTTGCTGCAAATATGGATGATCGAGCACTTGTGTCACCGTGCCCAATTCCTGAGCTATGGTTTAGCTGAGAAAACCTGCATAGAGGAGTTCTACACAAGGATCGAGGGGGCCACTTTACCTGAAGGAATCTCGGCATGGACGTCATACTTCCGGGCTCTCAATGCAAGTCAAATACAGTGGATGTTGGGTTGGTTACCAGTTGATAAAATCATATATATGCCAGCAGCTAGGTCTCATTTTCTTTTAATGGGGCTCAAGAGCATTCAGCCTTATGCGCCCTATCGGGTTCTGAGGCAACTCGAAAGATGCCAGATAATTCCTAAAGAAGAAGATCTGAGTACCCAGGTTATTGAGATCGGTCCCGACGTAGATGCGTTAGGTGCGAATTATAATAATATACTTTTTCAAGTACGGGTTCACATTTATGTGACCCAAATCTAAATCTCAATGAAGTCGAAATGTATTAAAAGGCCACGAGCGTACTGGTACGGCGTGGTCCGAGATACATTTTCACGATGTTGTAATTCTTGTAAAATAATATTAAAAGCGGTTAAGGGCTAAGCTTTGCACATACGTTAAAGCATGGTATAAAACAGATAAATAAGCC
This sequence comes from Nicotiana noctiflora, assembly GCA_032618575.1. Classification (NCBI taxonomy): domain Eukaryota; kingdom Viridiplantae; phylum Streptophyta; class Magnoliopsida; order Solanales; family Solanaceae; genus Nicotiana; species Nicotiana noctiflora. Next base: position 11,242 of record JASVEL010009997.1, read on the forward strand.
AAATCTGACAGTTGAGCGACCGTGCTAGAACCACGGAACTCGGGAATGCCTAACACCTTCTCCCAGGTTAATAGAATTCCTTATCCGGATTTCTGGTTTGCGGACTGTTAAACAGAGTCATTCTTTTCCTCGATTCGGGATTCAACCGGTGACTTGGGGAACCATAAATATCCCAAGTGGCGACTCTGAATTAATTAAATAAATTCTGTTTCGATTGTCCTTTAATTAGAAAAAACTCCATTCGCGCCCTCGCGGGTTCGCGGAAAAAGGAGGTGTGACAGTTATGTAGTAATATAAGTGTACTAATTGTCACTATTTGCGTATATAATATACAAGGTATCTTAGTCATATCTATAGAAATTTTACAATACTACGACACAATATACTATGTCGTATCCGTATTGATAATAGGTGATTATCAACACGGATATAATAAGTATCCGTATAAAGTTCCTATGACTACAATCGTATTAATTGATATATGATAATTAATATCAATCACCAAAAATTGTAGATATAAATTGTTGTAGATTGATATAATGTGATATATAATATAATGGCATTTGAGTTTACGGTTAGGTAATGATTGATTTTTTTGTGTTTTTATTCCGACTTAGACCCTTAAGAAACCCGTCGCCAAGTGAAATACTCCCTATTATTTAGTTGTGGATAATCGTAAAATGGACGATCATATTTAGTAATATATATTGGGGATGAATGTCACGACCCAAATCCGGTCGTGATGGCGCCCAACAATCAAGCTAGGCCAGCCAGACCAACAATTTAATTAACACAAAGATATCAGTCCCAAATGGACAACCCAAGAAGAATATATGAGTTTAAGAACTCCAATAATAATTGTAAAGAACAAAATACTGACACTCCCAAAGATCTGGAGTCACAAGTCTAGAGCCTCTAACAAAATCCAACAGAAATAAAGAATAATGTATGGAAATACTCAAGTCTGAATATAAAATAACAACTGGAAAGAGGAGGAGAAGCTAGGTTCTGCGAACGTCGGCAGCTACCTCAGCAACTCGGTATGACTCCTGCAACCGCTGGAATTTCCCGTCTACTGCTCCTGAGTACCTGAGTCTGCACACAAAAAGGTGCAGGGAGTAGGGGTGAGTATTAAGTACTCAGTGAGTAACAAATATATATACGTAGCTGACAGTAAGAAATCCACAAAATACCACAATATGAAGCTACACTACAGTCCGAATCTCCTACGAACTAGCAGCAACAATACAATACAGCTACCACAGAGTAATTCAACAAATACAGATACAATGCAATGCACATAACCGCTACGGCGTGTAGTCCGATCCAATTTAACGTCGACGGCGCTCACTGGGGGTGTGTACAGACTCCGGAGGGGCTCCTACAGCCCAAGCGCAATACTACTGCAGCGTGCAGCCCGATCCTCATATCAACCACTGCGGCGTGCAGCCCAATCCCATGCTCAGTCCACAATAAGCAAATAAGTCACAAAACAGTTCATTTTCCTTAATTCCAGTTCTCAATTCATAATTTATGAAAAATACTTTAACCTTATTAAATTTGTAAAAGCCGGTGACTTAGCATTTCAAAAGTGTAATTAAAATTTCCAGGACTGAGATCAGTGATTTAAGCAATTATAGCTATCACATAAATATTGTCCTCTAAGGACGCTACAGATCGGCACAAGGCCCCAAACAAGGCTTACAACCCACAAATATATCACATACAGTGTATTTCCAACACTAACAACATATCATTTACTTCCGGGATGGACCAAGTCTCAATCCCCAATCACAATCAATCCCGCACCTGCCACGGTGTGCGAGCCACGCCCTACTAGCGTCACAATGTGCTAAGCCGGGGTTTCGAACCCTCAGGCTACTATATACACAAACTACTCACCTCTAGCCGGTCGTAGACTCGTCCGCGATGCCTTTTCCTTTGAATTTCGTTGTCTCGTGTGTAGAATCTAGTCAAATAACAATAATTATATCAAATACGGGTCAAAGAATCATAACCCACTTCAATTTATATGAAATTCGCATAATTACACTAAGTTGGTAAAACCCGACCCCGGGCCCCATTGCTCGGAAAATTCCGAAATTAGCACCAACGCGATCCTTATCTCGCCACGAGTCCGTGCATATAAAATTTATCGAAATCGAAGTTCAAATGGCCCTCCAAATCCAAAAATCCTCGTTTTCAATACTTAGGCCACATTTCTTCAAGATTTCAACCCAATTTCATGAAGATTGATGTTAATACTACCATAAAATGACGTTTTTGAGTCAAGAATCTTACCTCCGACGAATACCCGATGACTTCTCAGTGATTTCCTCGAGTTTTCTTCTCTCTAGGGCTCAAAATTATGTTTTGGGGGTGTAAACCCGTAAGTTCTCTGTTCTGCAATTTAATTCACTGCCAGAGACTTTTGTTCTTCGCGTTCGCGTGAGCTCCCACGCGTTCGCGAAGAACAGTTCCTCCTTACACTTCGCGATCGCGACGCTTACCACGCGTTCGCGATGTTCAATTTCGGTTACCCTTCGCGAACGTGACGCCACCCACACGTTCGCGATGATCAAGCTCCCAGCCGCCCAGATTTCTTCTACGCGTTCGCGATACACCTCCCGCGAACGCGAAGCACAACACCTACGACCCTACGCGAACGCGACCCAAGCAACGCGTTCGCGATGCTCAACACCCACGGCCTACGCGAACGCGTCTCCCCCTCCCGCGAACGCGATGCACAAACAGGCTTGGCCTTCGCGAACGCGACACTTGTCATGCGAGCGCGAAGGCTTAAGGGCCTGGGCAGAACCTGCAGTTTTCTGCAGATTTTTGCCAAGTCCAAATGCCCGGTTGATGGTCCGAAATCATCCCGAGGCCCCCGGGACCCCAACGAAAACCACCAACGTACCCCAAAACATGATACGAACTTGTTCCAATCATAAAAACACCATACTAAACATCAAAATCTCCATTTACTCACGAATTCAAGCCTAAGTTTTTCAAAACTTTCAAAACTAACATTCAATCCAAAACCCGATCAAACGATGTCCGAATGACCTGAAAATTTGCAGATATATCCAAAATCACATAACGAAGCTACAGAAATTGTCGGAATTCCATTCCGACCCCCGGATCAAAATATCACCTACCATCCGGTTTTCGCCAAATTTCAACCTTCGCCAATTCAAGCCTAAAACTACACCGGACCTCCGAATTCAATTCCGATTGTTCTCCTAAGTCATAAATGATCCCTCGGAACTAGTCGAATCATCAGAATCCGGTTCCGAGCACTCTAACTCAATAGTCAACTCTTGGTTGACTTTCCATATTCAAGCTTTCTTCAAACATGCTATTTGTTTCATTTTCAATCCAAATCACTCCTAACTCACCCGATATACTCTAATACTGTTATAAAAGCATAATATATGTAAATGCAAGGTAACGGGGTGGTAATTCCCGTAACGACAGGCCGGGTCGTTACATTCTCCCCAACTTAAACAAACGCTCGTCCGCGAGCGGGTTAAGAAACATACCCGGAGCATCAAACAAGTGTGGATATCTGCTCCGCATCTCCTGCTCGGTCTCCCAAGTTGCTTCCTCCACGGGACGACCTCTCCACTGCACTTTCACTGAAGCTATATCCTTAGATCTCAGCTTACGAACCTGTCGACCCAAAATGGCTACTGGTTCCACATCATAAGTCAAATCCTCATCTAGCTGTATCGTGCTGAAGTCCAACACATGAGACGGGTCTCCGACATACTTTCGGAGCATAGATACATGGAACACCGGGTGAACTCCCGACAAACCTGGGTGGCAAAGCAAGCATATAAGCCACCTCCCCAACTTTCCTAAGCACCTCAAAAGGTCCAATGAACCTCGGGCTCAACTTTCCTTTCTTTCCAAACCTCATAACACCCTTCATAGGCGAAACTTTCAGCAACACCTTCTCTCCTACTGAATAAGACACATCTCGGACCTTCCGGTCTGCATAACTCTTCTGACGCGACTGAGCTGTGCGAAGTCTCTCCTGAATCACCTTCACCTTATCTAAGGCATCTTGGACTAACTCGGTCCCTAACAACCTAGCCTCGCCGGGCTCGAACCAACCAACTGGAGACCTACACCGCCTCCCATATAAAGCTTCATACGGTGCCATCTGAATGCTGGACTGATAGCTATTATTATAAGCAAACTCCGCCAAAGGCAAATAATCAGCCCACGAACCACCGAAATCAATGACACAAGCACGCAACATGTCCTCCAATATCTGAATAGTACGCTCAGACTGCCCATCCGTCTGTGGATGAAATGCTGTGCTCAGCTCTACCTGTGAACCCAACTCTCGCCGAAATGTCCTCCAGAACTGAGAAGTGAACTGGGTACCTCTGTCTGATATAATAGAAATGGGAACTCCATGCAATCTCACTATCTCACGGATGAATATCTCAGCCAACCGCTCCGAGGAATAAGTAGTACACACTGGGATGAAGTGAGCTGACTTGGTCAACCTATCCACCACCACCCAAACTGAATCAAACTTCCTCGCCGTCCGAGGGAGTCCACTAACAAAGTCCATAGTTATTCTTTCCCACTTCCACTCAGGAATATCAATTCGCTGGAATACACCACCAGGTCTCTGATGCTCATACTTGACCTGCTGACAGTTTAGACACCGAGCCACATGGCTCACAATATCTTTCTTCATCTTTCTCCACCAGCAATGCTGCTTCAAATCCTGATACATCTTCGCGGCTCCTGGATGAATAGAATACCGCGAGCTGTGGGCTTCCTCCAATATCAATTCACGAAGGCCGTCAACATTAGGCACGCATATCCGGCCCTGCATCCGCAATACACCATCACTATCAATAGTGACATCTCTAGCATCATCATGTTGAACTCTGTCCTTAAGGACAAGTAAGTGTGGATCATCATACCGGCGCTCTCGAATACGATCATATAAAGAAGAACGAGCTACTACACAAGCCATCACCCGACCGGGCTCAGAAATATCCAGCCTTACCATCTGATTAGCTAACGCCTGAACATCAACTGCTAGGGGTCTCTCCCCAACTGGAATATACGCCAAACTGCCCATACTAATAGCCTTCCGGCTTAATGCATCAGCCACTACATTGGCTCTCCCGGGATGGTACAAGATAGTAATATCATAGTCTTTAAGCAACTCAAGCCATCTTCGCTGCCTCAAATTTAGATCTTTCTGCTTAAACAAATGCTGAAGGCTGCGGTGGTCTGTATATACATCACAAGATACACCATATAAGTAATGCCTCCAAATCTTCAAGGCATGAACAATAGCAACTAACTCCAAATCATGAACAGGGTAGTTCTTCTCGTGGGGCTTTAGCTGACGAGAAGCATATGCAATAACTCTACCCTCCTGCATCAACACACAACCGAGTCCAACTCTAGAAGCATCACAATACACCATATATGACCCCGAGGCTGATGGTAACACAAGTACTGGAGCAGTGGTCAAAGCCTCATTGAGCTTTTGGAAGCTCTCCTTCACATTCATTAGACCACACAAATGGAGCATTCTTCTGTGTCGGCTTAGTCAACGGTGAAGCAATAGATGAGAAATCCTGAACAAACCGACGATAATAGCCTGCCAAGCCGAGAAAACTCCGAATCTCTGTAGCCGAGGAAGGTCTGGGCCAATTCTGCACTGCCTCGACCTTCTGAGGATCAACCCTAATACCATCACTGGACACTATATGTCCCAGAAAACCCACAGTATCAAGCCAGAACTCACACTTAGAGAATTTTCGCATAGAGCTTATCTTCTCTCAACCTCTGCAATACCACCCTCAAATGATGTGCATGCTCCTCCTGGCTGCGTGAATATACCCGAATATCATCAATAAACACAATCACAAAAGAATCAAGGTACGGCCGAAATACACTATTTATCAAGTGCATGAATGCCAGCTGGGGCATTAGTCAGCCCGAAAGACATCACCAGGAACTCGTAGTGCCCATATCACGTCCTGAACGCTGTCTTCATAATATCCGAGTCCCTGATCTTCAACTGATGATAGCCCGATCGAAGATCAATCTTAGAAAATACACTAGCTCCCTGGAGCTGATCAAATAGGTCCTCAATACGAGGCAATGGGTATTTATTCTTCACTGTTACCTTGTTCAGCTGCCTGTAATCAATGCACATTCTCATTGTGCCATCTTTCTTCTTCACGAACAACACCGGTGCACCCCAAGGTGACACACTTGGACGAATGAAACCCTTATCTAAGAGTTCCCGAAGCTGTTCTTTCAATTCTTTTAACTCTGCTGGTGCCATGCGATAAGGAGGAATAGAAATGGGCTGAGTGCCCGGCACCAAGTCAATACCAAAATCGATATCTCGGTCAGGCGGCATACCTGGTAGGTCTGCTGGAAAGACATCCGGAAACTCCCTCACAATGGGGACTGAATCAAGACTGGTGTCTCGGCCTCAGCATTTCTAATGAATGCCAAATAAGATAAACAACCCTTGCCAATCATTCGTTGAGCCTTTATATAAGAAATCACCCCGTCGGACACATAATCAGTCAAGCCACGCCACTCGATCCTCGGATTACCTGGAATAGCTAGTGTGACTGTCTTGGCATGACAGTCCAGAATCGCATGGTAAGGAGATAGCCAATCCATGCCTAGAATTACATCGAAATCCACCCTGCCCAGTAGTAATAAATCAACTCGGGTCTCCAGACCCCCAATAGTAATAATACAGGATCGATATACCTGATCCACAACAACAGTATCCCCTATTGGGGTAGACACATGTACGGGCAAAGCAAGAATACCACGGGTCATACCCAAATGATGTGCAAAATAAGTAGAGACATAAGAATAGATGGATCCGGGATCAAATAAGACAGAAGCATCCCTGTGGCAGACTGAGATAATACCTGAAATGACCGCATCTGAAGCACTAGCATCCTTCCCGTCCGGAAGAGCATAGAAACGAGCCTGGCCTCCACCAGTACGATCCTCACCCCTAGGGCGACCTCTGGATACCTGGCCACCAGTCCTAGCTGACTATGCTGGCGCTGAAGAAACAGGAGTAGAAGACGAAGGCCGATCCCTCCGCTGAGACCGCTTACGAAGCCACTGAGGACACTCTCTCCCTGATATGGCCCAAGTCACCGCACTCAAAACAACGGCCCGAAGATGGAAGAAGGGGTTGCTGAGGACCCCTCGCTGTAGATGAATCCCCTGTCCTGAGGAAACAGGAGCAGAGCTTTGAGCCGGAAGAGCACTTAGTACAGGCTGACTCTACTGACGGCTCTGCTAACCCTGATAACCTTGCTAGCCTTGATGACCACGATCCGATGAAACCCCACCGGACTTTGAACGTCCAGACTGATGAGACCCGAAAGAGCGACCTCTCGCTATGCCGAAATTGGCCCCTAGACGGAGCACCACCGTAACTCTGCCGGCACCACGAGGCCTCTTAGCCTCTCTCTCCTCCCGCTCTCGCGGCGATCCGTCTCAATGTGACGGGCAGCATCAACCACCTCCTCAAAGGTAACCGTCGAAACTCTCTCCCCGGTCATCAATATGCGGATGGGATAAATAAGACCATCAATAAATCTCTGAATCCTCTCTCCGTCCGTAGGAACCATCCACATGGCATGACGGGCCAGCTGTGTGAATCTCATCTCGTACCGATTAACCGTCATCTCTCCCTGCTTCAACCACTCGAACTGACGTCGCAGCTCCTCTCTCTGAGACCGAGGCATGTACTTCTCCAAAAATACCGTGGAGAACTGCTGCCAAGTGAGGGGCACTGCCCCGGCGGGCCTACGCCTCTCGAAATCCTCCCACCACCGAAATGCTGCACCCGTGAACTGAAAAGTGGTGAATGAAACACCGCCGGACTCTAGAATACCCGCGGTGCGAAGCATGCGCCGACATCTATCAAGAAAACCCTGGGCGTCCTCGCCCTCAGCTCCACTGAATGTCGGAGGCCGTAGCCTCTCAAATCTCTCCAAACGACGCCGCTCATCGTCGGGCATAACCGGAACCATATATGCAGGAGCCGGTGCAACGGGTGCAACCGGCTGAACCGGCTCGGGTGCGTGAGCCACGGTGGTCCGATTCCCTCCCCCGCCTGTGAAGAAGATACTGCAGCAGTAGCTGCAACTACCTGAGCCAAGCCTGCGCACACTGATAAAATCTGAGCCAAGGTCTCTTGAAGACCTGGTATGACAACGGGCACTGCCGGTGCCTGAACCCGAGTTGTCGGAGCGTCTGCCGCTGGAATCTGGTCCTGAGTCTGGGCCACTGGTGCAGGAATCTGGCCTTGAGTCTGGTCAGCTGGTGGGTCGGCCTCTGGGTGCCAATGGTGGTCGTACGCCACGTCCATTAGCTCGTGTTCTCGCCATCTGCGAGAGAATAGAATATGTAAAGATTTAATTTCATGATAACACAAATCGCACGATATGAATTCAAGAAAATGAGGTTTTTCCTAAAGTTTCTGTAGCCCTCCGAGGATAGATACGGACGTCTACGTACCGATCCGCGAAAGCCTACTAAACCGGCTCATGACTCGCGAGTCCTAATAACCTAGTGCTCTGATACCAACTTGTCACGACCCAAATCCGGTCGTGATAGCGCCCAACGATCAAGCTAGGCCAGCCAGACCAACAATTTAATTATCACACAATACCAGTCCCCAAATGGACAACCCAAGAAGAATATATGAGTTTAAGAACTCCAATAATAATAATAATAACAAAAGTACTGACACTCCCAAAGATCTGGAGTCACAAGTCTTGAGCCTCTAACAAAACCCAACAGGAAATAGAGAGTACGATATAGAAGTACTCAAGTCTGAATACAAAATACAAAATAACAACTTGGAATGAGAGGAGAAGCTAGGTTCTGCGAATGTAGGCAGCTACCTCAAGCAACCCGATATGACACCGCAACCGCTGGAATTTCCCGTCTCCTGCTCCTGAGTACCCGAGTCTGCACACAAAAAGGTGCAGGGAGTAGGAGTGAGTACTAAGTACTCAGTGAGTAACAAATATATATACGTAGCTGACAGGAAGAAATCCACAAAATACCACAATATGAAGCTACACTACAGTCCGAATCTCCTACGAACTAGCAAGAATAATACAATACAGCTACCACAGAGTAATTCAACAAATACAGATATAATGCAATGCACATAACCGCTACGGCGTGTAGTCCGATCCAATTTAACGTCGACAGCGCTCACTGGGGGTGTGTACAGACTCCGGAGGGGCTCCTACAGCCCAAGCGCAATACTACTGCGGCGTGCAGCCCGATCCTCATATCAACCACTGCGGCGTGCAGCCCAATCCCATGCTCAGTCCACAATAAGCAAATAAGTAACAAAACAGTTCATTTTCCTTAATTCTAGTTCTCAATTCATAATTTATGAAAAATACTTTAACCTTATTAAATTTGTAAAAGCCGGTGACTTAGCATTTCAAAAGTGTAATTAAAATTTCCAGGACCTGAGATCAGTGATTTAAGCAATTATAGCTATCACATAAATATTGTCCTCTAAGGACGCTACAGATCGGCACAAGTCCCCAAACAAGGCTTACAGCCCACAAATATATCAAATACAATGTATTTCCAACACTAACAACATATTATTCACATCCGGGATGGACCAAGTCTCAATCCCTAGTCACAATCAATCCCGCACCTGCCACGGTGTGCGAGCCACGCCCTACTAGCGTTACAATGTGCTAAGCCGGGGTTTCGAACCCTCAGGCTACTATATACACAAACTACTCACCTCTAGCCGGTCGTAGACTCGTCCGCGATGCCTTTTCCTTTGAATTTCGTTGTCTCGTGTGTAGAATCTAGTCAAATAACAATAATTATATCAAATACGGGTCAAAGAATCATAACCCACTTCAATTTATATGAAATTCGCATAATTACACTAAGTTGGTAAAACCCGACCCCGGGCCCCACTGCTCAGAAAATTCCGAAATTAGCACCAACTCGATCCTTATCTCGCCACGAGTCCGAGCATATAAAATTTATCGAAATCGGAGTTCAAATGGCCCTCCAAATCCAAAAATCCCGTTTTCAATACTTAGGCCACATTTCTTCAAGATTTCAACCCAATTTCATGAAGATTGATGTTAATACTACCATAAAATGACGTTTTTGAGTCAAGAATCTTACCTCCGACGAATACCCGATGACTTCTCAGTGATTTCCTCGAGTTTTCTTCTCTCTAGGGCTCAAAATTATGTTTTGGGGGTGTAAACCCGTAAGCTCTATGTTCTGCAATTTAATTCACTGCCAGAGACTTTTGTTCTTCGCGTTCGCGTGAGCTCCCACGCATTCGCGAAGAACAGTTCCTCCTTACACTTCGCGATCGCGACGCTTACCACGCGTTCGCGATGTTCAATTTCGGTTACCCTTCGCGAACGCGACGCCACCCACGCGTTCGCGATGATCAAGCTCCCAGCCGCCCAGATTTCTTCTACGCGTTCGCGATACACCTCCCGCGAACGCGAAGTACAACACCTACGACCCTACGCGAACGCGACCCGAGCAACGCGTTCGCGATGCTCAACATCCATGGCCTACGCGAACGCGTCTCCCCCTCCCGCGAACGCGATGCACAAACAGGCTTGGCCTTCGCGAATGCGATACTTGTCACGCGAACGCAAAGGCTTAAGGGCCTGGGCAGAACCTGCAGTTTTCTGCAGATTTTTGCCAAGTCCAAATGCCCGGTTGATGGTCCGAAATCATCCCGAGGCCCCCGGGACCCCAACGAAAACCACCAACGTACCCCAAAACATGATACAAACTTGTTCCAATCATAAAAACACCATACTAAACATCAAAATCTCCATTTACTCACGAATTCAAGCCTAAGTTTTTCAAAACTTTCAAAACTAACATTCAATCCAAAACCCAATCAAACGATGTCCGAATGACCTCAAAATTTGCAGACACATCCAAAATCACATAACGAAGCAACAAAAATTGTCGGAATTCCATTCCGACCCCCGGATCAAAATATCACCTACCATCCGGTTTTCGCCAAAATTCAACCTTCGCCAATTCAAGCCTAAAATTACACCGGACCTCCGAATTCAATTCCGATTGTTCTCCTAAGTCATAAAAATCCCCCGGAACTAGTCGAATCATCCAGAATCCGGTTCCGAGCACTCTAACTCAATAGTCAACTCTTGGTTGACTTTCCATATTCAAGCTTTCTTCAAACATGCTATTTGTTTCATTTTCAATCCAAATCACTCCTAACTCACCCGATATACTCTAATACTGTTATAAAAGCATAAGATATGTAATTCCAAGGTAACGGGGTGGTAATTCCCGTAACGACAGGCCGGGTCGTTACAATGAATATGACTCTATTAAAGATAATTATATTATTTCAGTAATACACTAGGACCTATGTTATGAGTATTTATAACCTTGTACCACATGTACGTTCATTTTCTACATATCATTGGAATACATATACTATATTAGTAATCATATAACATAACAATATTACATTACTTGTTCGATTGTAAGTAGGGAGATCATTACTCCCAATACGATATATAAACGGAAGCATCGGCCTCTCTTATTTACTAGGACGCATCGGCCTACGACAATCACATAAGTCCATTAGACTAATACGATTGTAGTTAGTAATTGACCGTGAATGAATATTATTTCATTCATATACTAGGACGCATCGGCCTACGACAATCACATAAGTCCATTTGACTAATACGATTGTAGTTATAACAGATTGGGAGTAATGTAATACGATTGTAGTCATGGGAACTTCCGTTTATATATTGTTGTTGTTATTTAGTAATTGACCGTGAATGAATATGATTTCATTCATATACTAGGACACAACCCCTACACTCAAATAGATGGGAATATAACCCCTAAAAGAAATTACAGAATATAACCCCCAAAAGAATATAACCCCTACACTCAAATAGTTGAGCATGCCCCAGGAGGTTAAAATTGCAGTTTGTGGAGCGTAGAAACCTCTCCTATTTGCTGTCATGGCGGTTCATGAAACCCCCGCATTTGTCTGCCGCAAATTAATAGCGGCGATGCATACTGCGGGGGCTTGCTCAACCGCCGTGACAGCAAATAGCAGATGTTTCTACCCTCCACAAACTGCAATTTTAACCTCCGCAATTTACCCATTTTTTTGTAGTGGCATCGACCTACGACAACCACATAAGTCTATTGGACTAATACAATTGTAGTCATAGGAACTTTCGTTTATATATCGTGGTTGTTATTTAGTAATTGACCGTGAATGAATATTATTTCATTCATATACTAGGACGCATCGGCCTATGACAACCACATAAGTTCATTGGACTAATACGATTGTAGTCATAGGAACTTCCATTTGTATATCGTGGTTGTTATTATAAATAGTATAATATTAGTCCCATCCACCAACAATCGTATCTAAGAATACCATATTGTAATGTCATAATAGTTAAATATGTAATAATAGGGAGTAAGTTTATACAGTGTTACGTATTTAACCACAATCGTACCCTCTTTTCGATGAATTTACAGCCACATAGTGATTTCATATCTAAGAATACCATATTGTAATGTCATAATACTGATTAAATTAGATAACAATGGGACGCTAATTTTCAGTCCTGTACATGGAGTAATGTCATACGTTCTATCCTGATAATGTAGTCCATATTAATTATATGACTAATTCAATCACTAATTGTAGACTATTCACTAATTGTAGTCTGTGGCAAAAATGAGATATTTGGTATAGCACTTTGTATTCATGCTCTGTGAGACTTAAATCTTGAGAGGCATAGGAACATATTTGATGTGGCAAAGCAATGGGAAAATCGCACTAAAAAGATATCTTGGAGTATGAATAAAGTGCACGATTTAACAACCATATATATAGGTCCTATTACTACAACCGTTATATTATTATTTCAAGGTGGTTAATACTTTATATTCTTGGGATGCTTACCTATTTTCCAAAAATCATCAACTTTTGATAGAGTAATATATAAGAAACGGAAATTTCCGTTCACCATTTGTGAACAAACAAAGGCAAGAATCCGTTAAAGGGATGACAACGACACAACACTTGAACATCACTCTTCATGTTGTTGGTATATCATAGACTTGTGCTGAGGCTAGAATTTAAATGTCACGACCCTAGTTCACCAATCGTGAACCTGTCATGACGGCACCTAGTCTTCGCGACTAGGTAAGCCTAACACGATGCGGAATATACAATTTCATGAACAAAAAAAGGATAAGATAAAAACGAAAATATATAAATGAAATGTAATAAGTGCCGCTTGGCACATACACTTCACCAAAACACACTAAGTAGCATACTACCAAGACCCGAAAACCCACGGGCAACACAGACTAAGGGAAGAGTACAACTGTGGCTCTATACATCAAGAATGTCTAAACAACGAGAATAAGGGAAAATAACTGCTATCACTAATGAGAATAGAAGGAAACTGTCTGGATCCGCGGACGTGGCAGATCGTACCTCAAGTCTCCTTAAGTGCTGCTAGATCACCTGAAATGTGCCTGACCTGATATACCTGGATCTGCACAACAAAGTGTGCAGAAGAGTAGTATGAGTACACCACGGTGGTACTCAGTAAGTGCCAAGCCTAACCTCGATGGAGTAGTGACGAGGAAGGTCAGGGCCCTACCGAGAGACAATAACACAATGATAACAACAATAATAAGCAGTTTAAATAAGAATGAGTCTGAAATAACAACAATAAAGTAATTACTGCAACCGTCTACAATTAAGCTATAACAAGTAACCAACACAACATAAATTCAATTCAGCAAGTCCAGGATCTACGGGAATTGAAACAACAATCCCTCTCTATATCCAACAACTCAGGATCTCCGGGAATTGAACCAGCAGTCCCTACATCAGTGTCTCTGGGTCTCCGAGTATCGAACCCGCAGCCCTAGGATCTCCGGGAATTGAACCCGCAGTCCGTACCTCAATATCTCAGTATCTCCGAGAATCGAACCCGCAGTCCGTGTCCCAATAGCTCAGGATCTCTGTGAATCGAACCCGCAGTCTGTGTCTCAATAGCTCAGGATCTCCGGGAATCGAACCCGCAGTCCGTGTCTCAATAGCTCAGGATCTCTTGGAATCAAACCCGCAGTCCGTGTCTCAATAGCTCAGGATCTCCGGGAATCGAACTCGCAGTCCGTATCTCAATATCTTAATAAAGTCTGGGTCTCCGAGAATCGAACCCGCAACCCTTGGATCTCCGGGAATCGAACCCGCAGTCCACAACACTACAACTCCGGGTCTTAGGGAATCGAACCCGCAGCCCTTGGATCTCCGGGAATCGAACCCGCAGTCCACCAACACAAACAATAAAAACGAAAGCACAGAGAAATATGAAATACATAACTACAATTACACCAAACCAATATCAACCAATTCCAAGAAGTTCAAGTAAGACAAATAGGCACTTAGACAGATAATCCTATCTAACCATACCTTTCTAACGAATATCAGGTAAATGCTACAATTTAATCAGCTAAATAACAGAATTATCACGATTTGAACAGTTCAAGTAAGGTGGTTTCCAACAATCTGCGCATGTACACGTCCGTCACCTCGCGTACAAGGCATTTAAATTAACACATAATATCCTAGTGGAGAAGGTTCCCCCACACGAGGTTAGCCAAGCCACATACCTTGATTCCGGTACGAAACCGCTAAGCGACAACTCTCTTGCCACGAGTATCGGCCTCCACATGTGTAGAATCTGATCAAAAGAAATAGAAATACATCATAATATGCTAATGGGACATAACCCAATCGAAAGAACTCGAAAAATTCTCAAAATCACGAAATTGACAAAACCCGAGTGCGGGGCCCACGTCACAAAAAATTCTGAAATTCACATTTTCAGAATCCTCGTCTCGCCATGAGTCCGTACATACCAAGTTCACAAAAATCGGAGTTCATTTGACCCCTTAACTCACCATTTCTATCCAAGAGGGTTTTCTACCCTTTTCAACAAAAATTCTCAAATTAAACACCAAAACTTGCAATAGATTCGAGTTATACAACCAAAATTGAGTTAAGAATACTTACCCCGTTGTTCTCTATGAAAAAATCGGACCAAAAATTGCCTTATCCGAGCTCCAAATCGCAAAAATGGAAAATGGGTTCAAAGTCCTATTTCCAAAACTTAACATTCTGTCCGGCACTATTCACGTCAATGTTCACTGTTCACATGTACCGTATACGACACTGTTCACAGTTACTATTCACGATCACTATTCACGGGACTATTCACAGTATTGTTCATTGCTGCAGCTTTTTCTCTAAATTGCAGCACAACCAGTTTTTACTAAAATGGCTCTAACTCCTTCATACGAACTCGAAATTAGACGATTCTTTTTCCTATGGCTCCGAAATTTTGATACGGATCTAGTGGTTCAAACAAAACTGAATTTGGAGCTCATTGGATCATTTCAATACCAATTTTGCTCGTTAAACAATTAACTCACATATCACGTCAAAAACCTAATCGCGACTTGATGAAATTAAACCAAAATTTCTAGGTCAGTCCTATAATTCATGATTTAAATTCTCAAAGTCTCTAAATCAAAATTGGATTTCTAGAACTAAAAATAGACCTTTGGATCATTACATTTATGCTCAAAACGGCAAAATCTTCCAAAAATGACACGTTGGACATCCGAAACACACCTGAGACCCCCGAGACCTCAACCAAATATATAGACATGATCTATTACCTCATTCCAACTTGCTCGAATCATAAAATCACTATCGTTAACATCAAAATCGTCCGTTTTCAGCAAATTCAAGCTTAAGTTTAACTATAACTTTCAAAATTCTTATTCGATCAAAAACCCGACCAAACGACCTCCAAATGACCTGAAATTTTGTACACATATCCAAAATCACCTAACGAAGCTACAACAACTCTCGGAATTCCATTCCGACCATCGAATCAAAATCTCACCTATCAACCGGAAGTCGCCAAAATACTAACTTCGCCAAAATAGGCTAACTTCTTCACCGGACCTCCAAAATTACTTCCGATTGCACTCCTAAGCCTTAAATCATCACCCAGAGCTAACCGAATCATCGGAATTCAATTACGAGCCTTCTAACTCACAAGTCAACATCCGGTTGACTTTTCCAATTTAAGCCTTCTTAAAAGAGATTAAGTGTCTCATTTCCAACTAAAATCAATCCAATTCTACCCGATCAACTCAAATACTGATATTGAAACATATAGCAACATAATACGGGAAAAATAGGGCGATAATACCTGAGACGATGGGTCGGGTCATCACATTAAAGCATATATGTGTTGGGTTTAATATTTAATTAATATATTAAATATTTAAAAGAGGGTGAATGAGAAATGGAGGGAAATAAAATTTTGAGTGAAATTTCAAGTTCCCTCTCCTTGGTAAATGGGCATTTATAAAAGGACTGCAGGTTCAATTCCTAGAGATCTAGCCCCTCTGGAGTATGAATAAAATGCACGATTTAATACCCAAATTAAGGTTAATAGTTCACAAGATATATTAATGGAAGTTCCTATTCCAGATTCCTCCCGATATAGTTAATATAAAATATAACTAGGACCTATGTTAGCGAATAGGCCATAACTAAACATATTAATATTTAGTTATAACCCATTTAGTGCATTTACGATATAGCAATCTATATTAATCATATTGCAATGTAAAGGGATACCTTTATATTTGACACTGACATATAGGCTAGTTGTTCAGTTATTATGCTTTATACCTATACTACAATTGGTATGCTAACATTGGTAACTATTAGAGGTTTACATATACACCTAGTATTCATATCCACTGAATGTTTCTATGTATATCATACGATTTATCACGATATTGTCTTTTAAGACGTTTATATCATTATAATCTGTGATATAAACGTTATTAAGGTCTATATGACCTAAACCTACAATACTTTATATTAGAATAGTGGACCTTACTGTAGATAACTACAAAATCAATTTGGTTTAGGCCATATAGACCTTAATAACGTTTAAATCACAGATTATAATGATATAAACGTCTTAGTAATGATATAACCGTCTTAGTATTGGGTCGTATAAATAATCAGGTCCTATTATCCTAGTTTCCAGTTTATATAAACGTGATTGTATGACTAAGTTACTAGTATAAAATTATTTCGTTTATTCATCTATGGAATGACATACGATAATCAATTACTAGTAGCAATCTAGTAGCAATGAGAATAAATGACCTTATGTAGTAATAGGACCTTCCGTTTATATATCGTGGTTGTTATTTAGTAATTGATCGTGAATGAATATTATTTCATTCATATACGTTGTCATTAGTTAATTCGAGTCATGAACTGTTATATGACTAATATGATAAAATCTAAAATCATAGTCATATGACAATATATGATGCGGTATTAGCTCATATTTTACGATTAAATAATATAAATTAGGTAGTTACCTTATAAATTAGCTAAGTATAAGGTAGTATACATTACCTTATACTTAGCTAATTACTTTAGTATTGACATGTCAAATATTCGGAATTTGACATTTATATATATTATTTAAACAACCGTTCTAGATTTGTCCATTGCCGTAGGACTGTCCAATGGATATACATAGCTATTACTTAAACCAATATAATTAGTAGGATCTAGATCATATACTGAGATATAAACTAAAATTATCATTCATAATATTACGACAATAACTCTAGGTGTCGTAGGCCGACTAATCCACACAGAAATTGATCGTAGTTTCCTAATCCCAAGACAATACTAATTAACCACGCCACGCTAAATTCATCCCAATATAAGTGTAATGTCCGAGAAGGGTATTAACGAAATCCAATCATAAAATAATGTCCAATGAACGGGAATACCATATTGTTAATTCATAGATATGAGTAAAATTTTCAACTACAGTCGTAGTACACTAATATGCCTTCACTCTGAATATTCATCAGTATGGCTTGGGTTATCCATACTGATGAATATTAAGATTAGTGCTTACTCCCAAGCTATAGCCATTTAAAGTAATTTGAATGGTACAAGACAACCAAAAGAGTGTACTAAATTTATCTTTATACGATTGGTTATAATATTAGGAATAACCACTAGTATCGATAATTCCATCGTATTAAAATCCATTTCCAATATGTGGTTGTCATAAATAGCGCCGTCGGGAGTTACAATGGAAAGACATATTAAGTGGTTGTATGAAGGGACATTAGTAATAATTATTAATCGGATTATGACCCCTTAAATGACATTACTCCCAATAAAGTCCAATTAACATATTCCGATCGTAATTGTAAATATGATGGAATTATCGATACTAGTGGTTATGACCACTATTTCAGTGATATAATCATTATAGTCTTGTATTTTACTAACAATCACGTAGACCGATGGTAAGTGGGACTAAATGTATTACACTTTGACATATGACATTAAAAGTACGTCAAAGTTATACTTTTATATGGCCTTTCATAATTGCCATATATAGAGGATATCGTACGCTATATAATTTACAATTAGTTCAGATATATGCATTAGGACGTTTATTATGACGAATGGACCAATCTGATACTACTAGAGAAAACAAATATCATTACATATGATCATAACAGATAATATAATTATGGTATTAGTCATACTGTATGGTCAATATCCTCCTCCGTTATATTTGATGGTGGAATAAGATATTTGATACCATTAGTAAATTAATACGTGGCCATATTTAGGCCGATGCGTAAATATACATTGCAATTAATGGTAATTTTGATTATGCCATTACATAATCCTATGAATAAGTCCATTTGACCCATATACTGCATATGGTAAGCTATGAACTAATGCATATAATCCAATCTATTTGATTATGCCATTACATAACTAGGGAGTATACTAAATAACTTAGTCTAATCTAATTTGATTGTAATATCACATAAGTCAATGGGATATTCTGTTAAAGCAATTATAAATAGTGCACATTGGCCATGTTAGATATTTGCCTGTATATTTGTCAGATGAATATACAGTGTAAGCACGTAATTTTTGACCCGCGCAATTTTTAAAAATAGTATTTTTAAAATATTTAGTTATTTTAATTTCAATGGGATTTAGCCTATTTTTCAATTTTAATCTAATAGTAGAACATAAAATTCGAAAACAAAAAAATAGTTTTTGTTCAATTTTATCTTTTATCTTTCTATTTATGTTAAGACCATTAGTCTTTTGTAGTAATATTAAATTAAGTTTGCTATCATTCTAATTAACTTTTCTCTGTCTTGATTTTAATATATAATTTTTTAAAACTGGTGGTTTCATAT
Organism: Nicotiana noctiflora; assembly: GCA_032618575.1. NCBI lineage: Eukaryota > Viridiplantae > Streptophyta > Magnoliopsida > Solanales > Solanaceae > Nicotiana > Nicotiana noctiflora. The sequence continues at coordinate 30,694 of JASVEL010009997.1, forward strand.
CAATATAAATTTATGATTAGTTAAAGTCAATTATTAATATTCTAGTAGTATTTTGCTAATAATTTTTAGAATTTAAGCCCAAATTTTAAGCCCAAAATACCTTACCCAACATCTCTGATCCGTTTTCAACCCATCCAAACCTACATACCCGCCCCTTTTTTGTCTTTAATCACATCTCCTAAAACCCTAGTTTCATCTTCTAAACAAAAAGACACACAAGAAAAAACCCTAACAGCAGAAGATCAGCCGCCGCCAGCCTCTAACCTAGCTTGGACCTGCCGTTTCCCCCAAGACCACCGACTGCATCTCTTCACCATTCCCATCTCTGCCATGGCATCAACCCACCAAATAAGCCATGGATGACGACCCACTAAGAAGAGCCCTAGCCGCAACAGTAGAGAACCCAGCCCCTGATCGTGGCAAACTCAACCCGAAGGTATGAGCGGGCACTACTACTCTTACCCGAATAGTGGTCGGGGTCAATTCCTCAAGGAGTTAGATATTGGAGTGATGAATTACGTTGCACTAGTATTGAGATTTGGCTTCTAGTTTGACTTCAAGCATTTTTGGTGTTATCAATTTATAAACTATTGTATCGACTACTATTGTGAAATCTAGATTATGCTAAGGCTAATTCTAATTGTAATTTGCTAATGGGAAAGGGGACTAGGGGAGTAGCTTATACCTAGGTGGAATAACTAATGGGTATAGAAATTCAATGCGAATATGATGTATGGGATTTATCGGATAGCCGTTGCTGTATGCATTCATTCTCACACCTCTCGGTAGAGAGAACAATTTTGCCCAATTGACTCTCTCGAGACCAATTGGGTAGGCTTATTTGCCCAAGCAACTTTAGGCTCAAGTTGGGTAATTACTCTCTCGAGATTTATACCTGTTACTTGCGACTACCATTCTCATGGGTCCATCCCAAATCCTTGTTGGGATTGATTGAGAGGTTTTAGACTCTCTTTCTCAAGTAGAGACCAAACCCACAAAAATAGATTTCATGTTTGCAACCACAAAATCCCAATTAAATACATTCAATCAACCAAACCAATCACCAACAATCATCCTTGCATTTAGTAATCTAACCCATCAATTACCCACACTAGGGTTGGGCTACAACCCTAGCTATGGGTTTAGCTAGCCATAGAAATTGAAGAAGATGAAGAAATTGAAGATAAAATTGACATGGTAATTAATTGAAATAGAAATCTAATGTTAATCAAGTACAAAATTTCCCATCTATGTGCCTCACGAGCTCAGCCGTCACTGAGTAGTATCTAACATAACCAAAAAAAGAAAAATAAGCTATTTATACTACCCTGAAATTTCCGGAAAAAAATGCCCCTGCGGGACTCACGCGGACCGCACACTTTTGTCGTGTGGCCGCGTAGGGTAATTGGGCTACTGAAGGTCTGCTGCTGGAACAGGTCACGCGGACCGTATACAATTGTCACGCGGCCGCGCATGTATAGTAGCACAGACCGCGTACATTTGTCATGCGGCTGCACTTGAATAAATCCCTTGAAATCAACTCTGTGATCCTTTACCCACACGGGCCGCAGTGATATGGCACACGGCCGCGTGGGACTTGTTCCTTAGACATTTTTCTGCTCTAAACTTCTTCATTGCGGACCGCACACTTGTGGACGCGGTCTGCGTGGATCTTGTCTGCAATGTAGCTTCTCTGATCTTTTCCTGCGCGGCCGCACACCAAATCAATGCGGTCCGCGCAGATAGAGGTTGGACTTGATTGTCTCTGAATCATCCTATGTGGCCGCACACCAAAACAGTGCGGTCCGCACACGCTTCCTTGAAGTCCTTCTACTCTTCTTTGACGCTTTGCCGGTTTTTCTTTTTTAATTTTTTTTTTTTGATTTTCATATAATATAAAACAAGGATACAAAGTGGAGGGGGGCATAAACCCGACCTCCATGATAGTGAACATGTAAAACCTTTCATCATTTTGAAAGGAAAAACCTGTGATCTATGGTAATTTACATAATGCATGGTGTCTCTACTAACAAATTGTAAGAGACCTACTGAGATACAAAAGGAGATACATTTGGGCTACCTATACATAAGGTAAAAGACCTAAATATACTAATCAGTTGGAAAGGAAACGTGGTTCCAAACATACAACCTCTACATATAAGACTAGTGTAGGGAATCCCTGTGAGGGGAGGCAAAATTAGAGGGAATGCATAAGTCTATCTTCAGCCTTGCTTTGACATGCACACACAGGAAAGACAGGTTGAAGATAGTAAACAAAGGTGACCAGGGAGATAATCTTGAAAGTCCAATGATTCTGACAGTAGAGAGGGAGCTATGGGTTTGCTCCCCTGGTAGTATCTTCTTTTACTGGTAGTATCATCCATTCAGTGGTGAGGTGCTTGTTAAGGTTGCACCTTAGGTGGGTGACTTGATTCATATTATGGCTTCTCATCAGAATGAGTACGAATGCTAATACCACTGACTGAGGAGACACCACATTAACAAGCCCACTCAGGTTACCTGTGCATATCAAACATCTATGGTGACTGTCAAAAGTTCTATTGTGACAAGAACTCTTGACAGAAGAGGGAGAGCAATGTGAAGTTGTTGCTTCTTGACTGTGATGTTGATGAAGTGCTTTGATTGGAGCATGTGACAGGTCTGGTCCCCTGGGTATGATCTCCTCTAGACTGCAGCATTGACAGGGGCATGTGTTGTCAATGGAACAAGGGGAGTTCCTACTTGTTGGTAGTTACCTGTGATTGAGTGATGAGATACTTGGGTTATGTGATTTGTTTTAAGTAGAATGAGTATCTGGGATACTAATACCACTAGCTGAAAACAAGCCAGATAAACCAGTGCTCTCAAGGTACCTGTAAAAGGAAGCAAAGTGTTAGAAAAGGGGAGCTCAGTCTCCAGGTTCTTGTGTGCACTGGAGATGAGTCTGGGGAGAGGGGAGCAATAAGGTATCCCTGATGTACGCACTAATTGCAGGTTCTTGTGGGGTCTCCAATTAGGTGAGTATATGCTCAGTGTGTAGGAAGCAGTTGCAGTGAAAAGCTGCTGAAGACAAGCAGTGAGAACGGAGGTAATTGTCTTTGCATTGTAGCTGGTGTTGTTGTCTGCTACATGCGACAGTATCTCCTGTTGCCTTGGTGTAATGACAATATCTAAGTGGTTCTTCATTGGTGCCATGAACTGTGAGTTGTTTGTGCACTATGAGGATCATAAGATTGCTTTGTTGCTTGTAGTGTAGCCATTGACAGTTGTCCAAGAGAATGAGCCACATGGTGACTAATACCACTCTTGGAGTCCATGTCAATAGGCCTTCTTCTCTGAATGTGATGGTACCTTTGATCATGTTTTGGGAAAATGAAATTCCAAATAACCATTTCAATTGGTCATACCAGATACCTGCAAAACAAGGAGCTGCATTAGTGAAAACACGTGCACTTCTTCTCATTCTTCTGGGATTGTGGTTAAGTGTGTATTGTGGTATAGGAGTATTGGTTTGGTGTGTTTGAGGGGTGAATTGTTTTTCCAGATGTGAGAAGTTTGGGTGGCCTGTGTGTTGTTGTGGGGTGACATAGTTCAGTGAGTGATCAAAGCACATTGGTGGGGTTTTAAAGGGGTGTTTAAGGCTCAACCATAACCATTGGACCATGAGGAGGTATGAGGTTGGGAGATTATGATTCTGTTAGTCTTTTTGGATCTAAGTGAATGTATACTCCTCTTATCCAATATGACTTGTCCCCTGATGTGATGAGGCAACTCAGAAGTGGTGTGAAAATGGATGATACTAGGTAGAGTATGGCTGAATTTGGACAAAGAATCTGCTGGAGTGTTAGCCTCTCTATATGTGTGGGTGTATACTATGTCTTCACATTGGTTACACCTTTGTTTGAGCTGTTGGATAGAGTTGGCTATGGTCCATGGTGGAATGATATCACTAGTTAGCCATTGAATAAGCAGGGCAGAATCAGATTCCAGGTGCACCTTAGTGTAGCCATTTTCAATGCACCAAGTAATACCAATAAGGGCAGCTTCAGTCTCAGCAAGGTTGTTAGTTCCTTCCCCCAGTGGGGATGCAATTGCATGAACTACTTCCCCTTGATGGTCTCTAATGATAATACCAGCCCCAATCTTGCCAGGATTGTGCAAAGCACTTCCATCGGAATTCATCTTCACATAAGAAGGATTGGGTTTTTGCCAAGTGACTAGGGTGGTTTTGGTATGAAATTGAATGTTTTGTGAGAGAGAACAGAGTTGTGGCCAATCATAAGGCCAAGATAGAGTGGGATAATTGGCCAGAAGCATTAGATGAAGATCAGAGTTGACTGAGTATACTACCCTAGTCATGGATGATTGTTTTGCACCATACTTAGCTGAGCACCTATTCTTCCATAGATTCCAACAAATAAAGATGGGCAGTGTGTGGATGAGGAGTTTGTGTATCTCATTTTTAGATTTCTGAGTCCACCATTTGATCAGGAGAGTATTGAAAGGCATTTCAGAGGTGTGGAAACCTAGGGGCGCAGCAAATATTCTCTAGATTGACTTGGCAAAGTGACCTGTGCTAAAGAGATGGTTAACAGTTTCAGCTTGGGGATTTCTACAGCATACACATTTTTGGACAAAGGGTGGTCCAAATGTTACAACCCTGTCATCAGTGGGGAGCTTGTTTCTCACAGCTCTCCATAGGCAGAAAGATATTTTGAAAGGCACATGTTTGTGCCAGGTCATTTTGTTCATAAGAGTGATGGGATTTTTTTTCCTTATTGCATTCCAAGCAGAGGCAGCATTGAATTGACCTGTTGTTGTGAGTGTCCAGCATTGTTTATTAGTGGTCTGAGGGTCAAAGAGGATGGGAGTTTGGAGAATGGTTTCAATCACAGGAGGAGGGAGAAGATTGGCAAGTTGGTGAACATCCCAGGTTCCTAAGTTCCAGAAAGAACAGACCTGCTTGTTGTTAGGCCTACCAGCAGTTGTTTTAAAAGGAGCAAGTTGACCACTTCCTAGCCAATTATCCCACCAGAAGGATGAGTTACCAGAGGATAATTGCCACTGAATGTAAGTCTCAGCATCTTTTTTGTTGGTCATCATTTTCTTCCAGGTCTGTGATTGTCCATTGCCCCACTTTTTTGAGATGGGGTGTGATCTCTGACAGTATTTAGCTAGAAGGAACTTTCTCCACAAGGACTCCTTAGTTCTAAAGTTCCACCACTGTTTGAGCTCAAGTGACTTGCAGACATCTTCTATACTTCTGAGGCCAATACCTCCTTCATCTTGTGGCTTGGCAAGTTTGTGCCATGATGCCCAGTGATACTTATTCTTGTTGTGGTCCATACCCCTTTGAGCCGCTTTGACGATATTCATCCTTTTTTGCTCAAACCTGCAAAATAGCACACTTGTAAGAAATTCAAAGCCATTTAAACATATTTTATGCACTAAGCTAAGGCAAGAAGGGGTTTAAAAGCATGCAAAATTCCTAGTTATCAACTCCCCCAAACTTAAACCTTTGCTTGTCCTCAAGCAAATCAAAACTAAGACCTATCCTTCAGAGAAAAGACACCAAAACACCCCTATTTGTTTGGGGGTAACCTCACAAACATCAATTAGGACTAACAATTTCCCCTAAAGCAAATGTATAATTGACACCTTTTAAAAAATTTGAAACTTTGTGGATCAAGTGTGACACAAGAGCTTCGAGGGTTGACTCGATCCATCAAGGAGCCTTTCTCAAACACTTTGGTTATTGTGGACCCTAAACTTATAAATTTGCGGCTCTCCCTAAGTGCACCTCACTTTTTAGGGTATTTGCACTCAAATCAATGTGGAGAATTTCACACTCACTCTCTCAAAGAAGAGACCCTAAACCCGACACTAGGTACCATAGGCTTGTCCTTTATCTAAGTATCCACTAATGTAGGCTCTTCTCAACTTGAGGTCATATAGGACTTTTTGGGAGTCATTGTGAAGGCTTTTTGGGTAGGGTAGGAATTTGGCTCTTAATGGTTCAACCTTCCCTTCAGCGCTTCTTTTGATTCATTTATGGAACACTTTTTTGACTCTTTATGACATTTCCTCTTTTAAGGGGTGAAAGACAGGCACCATGGCACTCTTCCGTTTTGCAATTGACACTTCTTTCTTTGATCATTTCATTCTCATTCTTCCTTCTTCCCATTCACTTCTCAACTCTTTTTGGTCCCCCTTTTTGGGTCTTTTTCAATCTTTTTGCTTGTTTTTCTCTTTGTTTCCTTTTTATTCATGCCCTTTCTTTTTCTTATTGCTTTTGTGCCTTTATGCCACATTGGTGCCTTCCTTGTTCTTATCTTGTCTTCCCCCCCAAACTTATGCTTTTGCAATCACTTTAAGGGAATATTTTTGGGTGCGAAGAGAAGGTCTAAATTGGGTATAGGCTTGCACTTTGGCTTATGAAGAAATAAGGTCTTAGGCTCAAAACGGGTGACTAGGGATTCATTTATTGGTAGGTCGGAAGGAATGATTCACGATATGTTCATTTGGATCAAAGATAGCCTGCACTCACTTCTCAAGTCAAGTTTCACCTAGGATTTCGCCTCAACAAACATTCGGGGCAAGTTCTAGACCATTGGTACAGTGCTTGGGCTCACAATTCTATTTGCTCACCACACTTACACTCAGAGATCACCAAGAAATGGAGTCGAAGGCCCATAACAACCTCGGAATAGATTCAAGCACACTTTGGTCCATATGACCAATCGATGGTGGTTCGATCAACACAAGATTCTCAAGGCCACAACTTTCACCAATATAGACACAACTTGATGTCTTTGACCATAAGATCGGAGACAAATGTGCTAGGCCCAAGTGAAGTTCGCCCGAGGTACCCTTAACTAACAAAAAGTTTGAAAATCAAAAAGAAAAAGAAAAAACTGACTCAACCCTTAAGAAAGTTGTCACGCTATCTATCATAGGGAAGAGCCACCCGGTTCACACAACACTTTTCCCTTGGAAAGAACCGTGGCATTAAGAAAACCAAGGGTGTATTGAAAGCTTAAAACAAAATCTAATGATTCTACGAGAATAACCAAAAATGAAAAAGCAAATGAACTATGAACAAAGATAGATCCGAATATACAATCAAAAAGTGTTCAAAATGAAACTAAAGTAGATCAAAGTGTTAAAATATATACAAATACTACGTTTACGAATGTACTGAATGTAATCAAATATATACAGTCCAAAATCAAAAATAGTAGGGTACACCCCCACGAATAAGATCTAGCATTGTCCCTAATGCTAACTATCAAATAAAGCACAAAGAAAGGATATAGATTGCCCCTCAAGCCTGATCAACTGGATGACTCTGACTGGATCCCTTGTCCGCTGTAGTGGTGGGGACCTCAGACTGGTCCCCAACCTGCTGCTGTGCTGCTGGGACACGTGCCTGCTCTGGAGGAGGCTCATCTGCTGATGTGGGTGCTGCTGTGGGTGCATTGGAGGACCCCTCCTGCTGCTCAGGAGCTACCATTATCTTCACTCCCTTAGTGTTGGGGAGCTTCCTCTTCTTGCGTGGCCTGGGCTCCTCCTGTGGCTGCTCCGCCTGTGGCTCTACGGCCGGCTCACCAAATAACAGATCCAGGGGCAACTGATCAGCTACCAACTTGTCCACCTACTCCTTCAGAGCTGCAACCGACTCTGTCGAGGCCTTGGTCTTCCTTAGCTTTCTGTGCTCCCTAGCAAGGCTTTTGAGTGCCTTGCTATGTGAATCTACCACCTCAGCCAGACTATCCTGCTTCTTCATCATCTTTTCTTGGTTTTCCAGGATTTTTTTCAATGTGTCCCCAATAGAAGCTGGGACCTCCACCGTCACTGGTGCACTATGGGACTGAACCACTGTCATCAAAATGGACAACTTGGATGTCGCAGCTGACATCCAGTTGTTCAAACTCGTCAATGTGTAGGACAACTGGTTGGTAGTTAACCGGTGCGTCTTGGAGACTAGAATCTCCGGGTCAGCTGTAGATGGGAGGGTGCTGTAGATGGACCCGGAGGAGTGAAGTGGCCTGCTTAGTTGTAGTGACAACTGGCTCCTCAGACTGGCCAACTGTGGTGGAAGTGGTGGCTTGGCTCTTCTTGGCCGTCTTAGGGTTGTCCGGACCCTTTTGATCATACCATGAATAAGCCCCCCGCCGGAGGCACCAGAACATCAAACTTTTTCCTTTTAACTTTCAACTCTCTGAAGTACAATGTCAATGTGTTGGGGAAGGGGTAGTTCGTCTTGGTCTCGTGGGCCACATTTGAGATGACCCTATACATGATATTTCCCACATTCAGTAGGAAGCCGGCCATGATCGAAGCTACGAATACCGCTCTATCAATTGGAACTGAATGGTCATGAGTGGTGAGATCCAGACGGTTGCAGACAAAGGTCAACCACCCTTTTGCCTCGAAGCTAAGGGTGTTCCTGCAAATCTTCTCTTGTGCCTTAAGCAACACCGGAACAGTTCCGGGAGCCGCTAGCACCTCTGCTAACCAAGGTCGGGCCTCCTCCTTCTGGGCTAACTTCTCCAAATATTGGGATTCATCCTCATCCGCGAACCCCAAGAACTCATTCAGTGACTTCCCATCCAACAACAAATTCGATCCTTCACTTTTATGGCAGTGGAATCCCGGACTAGATGGTGGATGTTGACATAGAACTCTTTCACCATGTGCTCATTTGCATTCTCCACCTGCTCCTTAAAGAAGCTCCAACCCTCTGTCGTATGAAACTGTGCTTGCACATGAGGGTTGTGCGGAAGCAAGTCCACATCTATGAATCTCCTCTCCGGGATCAATCTCCTCTTTAGCCACCACTCTCAGAACTTGTGCCATGCCAGCTGACTCACAAACCTATCAGTCCACACATTAGGGTCCCTAGTCCGCTCTATACCACCCACCTGTGGCTCACCTCTCTCTGCCTGTCCCCCACTCTCCTCTGATAGTGAAGCTGTGGGAGAAGTGGAGTACTCATCATCACTATTCTTCTTCTCAGCTCGAGACTCATCAGACGAGTCCGAGACTACATTTACTTGCTTGGAAGTGGCAGCTGTGGGTTGGTCTTTTTCCGGAGATGAGGAAGCCATGTTTGGTACTGAGATGGACATGTGGGAGGGGGCAGACTCTGAGGTGATACTTCTGGAAGGAACGTAATCACTCCCCGTGGAATGAGAGGCCGCTCGGTCAGCTTCCCGAATTATCTTTCGGGTTTTCTTAATGTTTTCCCGGACCTCCGGGTGAGTTTTATGATCCTTTTGCCTTTGCCCCCTCGGGAGGGACCACCCCTCCCGGGTTGTTTACCCCCATGTTGTGCTAGATGTTTCTTCGTCATTGCCTGCAAAAATAGAGTCTAGATTGGTTAGTCGAAGCACGTGAGCAGTATACAATGACAGAAGATTATATACAAAACAAGCACAGTGAAGAACAGAGGCCACGCGGATCGCAAACTTTTGCCACGCGGTCCGCACAGGCTAAACAACAACATGTAATATCCTCTGAAGTTGACCCACGCGGACCACACTGATTTGCATCGCGGCCGCGTGAGGTCAACGCAGACCGCACACTTTTGCCACGTGGTCCGCACAGGTTGATCAACTAATGAACAGACTCTCTGAAGTTCACCCACGCGGACCGCACTGATTTGCATCGCGGCCGCTTGCGGTCAACGCGGACCGCCCAGAAATGGACGCGGTCCGCACAGAAGAAACGACCAATTTTCCAATCTCTGAACCTCGGGCACGCGGTCCGCACTGATTTGGACCGCTGCCGCGTAGGTATGGTTTCTCTTGAAGGTCAAGCACGCGGACCGCACAACAAAAGTGTGCAGCCACGTAGGGCAAAAAACGAAACTGCCAGGGTACCTTTTTGTTCAATTCAGTCCATTGTGTTCAATATCATGTGTCCTAGGTGTCCCTACTCAGTTATTTTACAAGAAATCTTAGCCCTAATTCTATAATTAACATGCTTGATCCTAATTTTATCAATTAAAAGAGGAAAATAAAGAAATTAAGAAGTTATACTAACATTGATTAATTTATATACACTATAAAGTAATGAAGATAATGAATTAAAGATGAAATGTTACCAAGAGTGGTTGAAGTTTTAATTGAAGCACAAAGAATGCGGATGAACAGTTAAAATTGATCTTAGAAGGAAATTTGGCCAAAAGGTTTAATGAAGGCCAGGGATCCCTATTTATAGAAAAAGGTGTGGGACCCGGCACTTACCTACCTGCGCGGCCGCACACTTTTGGCACGCGGACCGTGCAGGATTTAACCTGTGTTCATTTTGCCTAGCAAGTCACGCGGACCGCACTGATTTGTGTTGCGGTCGCGTGACAATCTTCAGAAACCTTCTTGACTAATGAGTTTCCACATGGACCGCACTGATTTGGTATGCGGCCGCGTGGCAAACTTCAGAGAACTGCTCAAGTGACCAATTTCCACGCGGACCGCACTGATATGGTGTGCGGCCGCGTGGCCAATCTTCAGAGACCTGTTGAATTTCATTCTCTTGCTCACCCCACGCGGACCGCACACTTTTGGTACGCAGACCGCGTGGGTCTCCTTAGGCTCAGATCTTCGTCTTAAACAATCCACGCGGACCGCACTTTTTTGGTGTGCGGCTGCGTGGCCAAACTTCAGAGAACTGGTCACTTTTGTATTTTCCCTGCATTATTTCAACATACTCCCTGCAACACTTCACACACTGTTAGCTCAAAAATCCTATCCTACTGATGAAGAAAAACAAAGAAAAAGAAAAAGACATGGGTTGCCTCCCAAGAAGCGCTTGATTTAACGTCGCGGCACGACGCAAGTTACCATTTCATCACTTCAAGTGCAAGAGTGCCACAACCTAGCTGTCATCTGGCTTCCCCAAATAGTGCTTCACCCGATGCCCATTAACTCGAAATATTTCACCATTCTTGTTCTTTAAGTCTAGAGCTCCAAACGGGGTCACACCTGCTACCTCAAAAGGGCCACTCCACTTTGACTTGAGCTTTCCCGGAAACAACCTCAACCGGGAATTGAAGAGAAGAACCATGTCACCAACCTTGAACTCCTTGCTTCGAGCATATTTATCATGAAGGTACTTCATTTTGTCCTTGTATAAGGATGAGCTGGAGTATGCATGAAATCTAAACTCGTCAAGCTCATTCAAATGATCAATCCGGAGATTAGCCGCTATATCCCATTCTAAGTTCAGCTTTTTCAAGGCCCACATCGCTTTATGTTCAAGCTCTACCAGAAGATGGCAAGCCTTACCAAACACCAATCGGTAAGGAGACATATCAATTGGCGTTTTGTAGGCCGTCCTATAAGCCCACAAAGCATCATCTAGTTTCTTGGACCAATCGGTCCTATTTGCATTGACCGTCTTAGACAAAATGCTCTTGATTTCCTGATTTGAAACTTCAACTTGACCGCTTTCTTGGGGATGGTATGGAGTAGTGACTTTGTGATTAACACCATACTTGGTCAACAATTAATTGAAACCTTGTTACAAAAATGAGAGCCCCCATCACTAATAATAGCACGGGGGGTCCCAAATCTTGTAAAGATGTATTTCTTCAAAACGTTCACAACACTCCGGGCTTCATTGTTAGGAAGAGCCACGACTTCTACCCACTTCGAAACATAGTCCACTGCTACCAAAATATATGTGTTTCCACAAGAACTCACGAAAGGTCCCATGAAGTCAATGCCCCACACATCAAAAATGTCAACTTCTAGAATGGTATTTAGAGGCATCTCATCTCTCTTTGAAATTCCACCAGCTCTTTGACATGCATCACAGCTCTTCACTAAATCACTAGAATCCTTGAAAATTGTCGGCCAATAGAATCCACAACTCAAGACTTTGGAGGCCGTCCGCACTCCCCCATGATGTCCACCATAGGAAGAAGAGTGGCAAGCCTCCAAGATGCTCATTTGTTCGCTCTCCAGGACACACCTTCTAATCACTCCATCCGTGCAAATTTTGAAAAGGTACGGATCATCCTAATAAAAGTCCAAACTATCCCGCTTTAGCTTTTTTCTTTGGTGGAAGAAAGCTCACATGGAACCACACCGGACACAAGGTAGTTGGCTACATCGGCGAACCATGGTATATCATTTATTGACACTGCAAGGAGTTGCTCATCCGAAAAAGAATCATTGATTTCAAGGCCGTTGGATGGCCTCCCCTCCTCCTCTAGACGAGACAAGTGGTCCGCCACTTGATTTTCACTACCTTTTTGGTCTACAATATCTAGATCCAATTCTTGAAGGAGAAGTACCCATCTCATCAATCTTGCTTTGGAGTCCTTCTTTGTTATCAAGTACCGAAGGGCGGCATGATCGGTGTGGATAATCACCTTAGCCCCCATAAGATAAGGACAAAATTTTTCCATGGCAAATACAATGGCTAACAACTCCTTCTCTGTGACAGTATAATTCCGCTGAGCCTCATTCATCGTTTTACTTGAGTAGTACACTGGGTGGAACATCTTGTTGAGCCGTTGACCAAGTACCGCACCTACCGCCACATCACTTGCATCGCACATTAGTTCAAAGGGAAAATTCCAGTTGGGTGCGGTAATGATGGGGGTAGTTGTCAATTTATGCTTCAACAACTCAAAAGACTCCATGCATCTCTCATCAAAAACAACTTTGCATCCTTTTCCAAAAGTTTACACAAAGGGTTCACAATCTTGGAAAAATCTTTGATGAATCGCCGATAGAACCTGGCGTGCCCTAGGAAACTCCTCACCCCTTTGACAGAGTTAGGGGGAGGGAGCCTTGAAATGACTTCAATCTTTGCCTTGTCGACCTCAATACCATCTTTCGAAACTTTGTGCCCCAAGACAATTCCTTCTTTCACCATAAAGTGGCACTTTTCCCAATTAAGCACCAGGTTTGTATCTTCACATCTAGCCAATACACGGTCCAAATTTGCCAAGAAATCATCAAAGGAATCTCCAACTACACTGAAATCATCAATAAATATCTCGAGAATGTCTTCCACCATGTCGGTGAAGATCACCATCATGCACCTCTGAAAAGTGGCTGGGGCATTGCACAATCCGAATGGCATTCGAGAGAAAGCGAATGTGCCATAGGGACATGTAAAGGTTGTCTTCTCCTGATCTTTCGGGGCAATGAGGATTTGATTGTACCCCGAATATCCATCCAAAAAGCAATAATAAGCTCTACCCGCCAATCGGTCCAACATTTGGTCCAAGAACGGCAGTGGAAAATGATCCTTCCTTGTTACCTTGTTAAGCATTCTATAATCCATACAAACTCTCCAACTCGTAACAGTACGAGTAGGAATTATCTCATTCTTTGCATTGGTGACAACCGTCATGCCACCTTTCTTTGGAACACATTGGACCGGAGAGGTCCAAGAACTATCCGAGATGGGGTAGACCACCCTAGCATCCAACCAATTTTTAATCTCCTTCTTGACAACCTCTTGCATAGCCTCGTTCAATCTTCTTTGGTGCTCGAGTGATGGTCGAGCATTCTCCTCCAATATTATTTTGTGCATGCAAAACGCGGGGCTTATTCTCCTAATGTCCGCCAAAATCCATCCAATCGCTCGCTTCCGCTTTTGTAAGACCGCCAAAGTGGCGTCAACCTGCATGTTAGTCAAGCAAGAAGAAAGAATGACTGGCAAAGTGAAATTGGGACCCAAGTACTCATACCCTGAGGTGAGGAGGAAGTGGTTTCAACTCCAACACCGGCGGCTCTTCAATAGATGGCTTTGTAGGAGGAGTCTTGCGGTTCACAAGATCCAATGATAGCTTCCTTGGCTCATAAGAGTACGAGCCCATACCTTGCAAGGCATTACACATTCCACATGTTCAACATCTTCATTGGTCTCCATGTTTAAAAGTACCGCCTCAAGTGGATCCTCAACGTTGATCATGGCGCTTGTGTCATCCACTATCACCGCCGTGACAATGTCCACTAACGAGCACACTTCGGTGCTATTTGGTTGGCGCATGGATTTACACACATGAAAAACCACCTTCTCATCACCGACCCTAAATGTCAATTCTCCCGCTTTAACATCCACAAGAGCTTTCCCGGTAGCCAAGAATGGCCTACCAAGAATGATAGGCACTTCGAAGTCAACTTCACAATCAAGAATAACAAAATCGGCCGGTAGGATAAACTTGTCAACTCTCACTAGCACATCGTCAATAATTCCCAAAGGCCTCCTCATAGAACGATCTGCCATTTGCAACCTCATTGATGTTGGACGGGGTTGTCCAATACCCAAGGTATTAAACACGGAGTATGGCATGAGATTGATACTAGCACCCAAATCACAAAGTGCTTTGGCAAAATTAGCACTTCCAATTGTACAAGGGATGGTGAAGGCTCCGGGGTCTTCTAGCTTAGGAACCATGGAATGAACTATGGCACTCACTTGGTGAGTCATCGTTATCGTTTCACAATCCATCGACCTCTTCTTCGTGACCAAATCCTTCATAAATTTCGCATACCCAGGCATTTGTTCAAGTGCCTCTACCAAGGGCACATTAATGGTCAAGCTCTTCATCATCTCTATGAACTTCTTAAATTGATTATCTCCTTTTTGCTTTGACAATCTTTGAGGATATGGTGGAGGAAGCCTTGGCAAGGGTGCCTTGGCCTTTGGAATAGATGGCTCGGGAATATCAATGATGTGTTCTCTAGACGGGTTCACGGTATCTTGGGACTCAATCCCGGCCTCATCCTCAATTTCAATCCTCACATCATTTGTTGCAATAGGCTCAACCACATGGTCATCATTCATTTGCATGTCATCATCATTCAAATAAGCTTCCGCATCCACAACTCGATTCTCATTTGAGGCATTTACAACACCGCCTCTTCCACTCCTAGTTGTCACGACCATCACATGATGGTTCCCTCCCTTCGGGTTCACCACCGTGTCACTTGGTAGTGCACCTTTAGGTCGGGAGTTCAAAGATTGAGAAAGTTGGCCGATTTGCACTTCCAAATTCCGGATTGAAGTATTATGAGAAGCTAGTTGGGCATCCGAATCTTGATTCTTTTTCATCATTTGCTCAAACATGATTTCAATGCGACCCATATCACTGCCTGAAGAACTTGATCCTTGTGAATGGAAAGGGGGTGGATTGTTGGGTTGTTGGTACATAGAAGCTCTTTGAAAACCTTGCCCTCGATTATTTTGATTGCCACCATTGTTCCACCCGCCTTGATTGTTATTGTTCCCCCAATTGTTATTGTTGCCACTCCAATTGCTACCACTATTTCCTTGATTGTTCCAATTATTGCCTTGATTGTCCCACTCTCCACCATCATTCCTATTGTTGTTATTATTCCAATTACCTTTCCTTGATTATTCCCCCAATTGCCTTGGGAACGCCATTGTTGGTTATTTTGATTCCCTCTATTGCCTTGGAACTTGTTCACGTATTGACAATCTTTATCTTAATCATCAAAGCCATCATTAGAAAATCCTCCATCATTGTTGTTCTCATTTTGGTCATATTGGCTTTGTTGCGCTTGTTGCCCTCTTTTCCTTCTTTTCAACATTGACACATTCTCCATAGAATTCACTTGGTGTGGATTTTGCACTTGTTGAAGTTGAGCTTTCGCCAATTGATTCATGGTTGTAGTGAGCTCGGCAATGGCTTGTCCATGGTCATGCAACTCTTTATGTAGATGAATAATATTCGGGTCTCCTTGAGGTACATTCGCCCGACTTTGCCATGCCGATGAAGTGTCGGCCATTTGGTCCATTACATCACATGCTTCCTCCAAAGATAACTTCATGAAATTGCCTCCCGCTAATTGGTTCACAATGCATTGGTTCGCTGTGTTGACCCCCCTATAGAAAGTCTGTTTAACCATAGCATCAGTCATGTCATTGTTAGGGCACTCTTTCACCATCGTCCGATACCTCTCCCAACTTTCATGCAACGGCTCCGTTGGCTCTTGCTTGAAGGCTAGAATCTCATCTCTCAGTGCTGCCATATGAGTTGGGGAAAAGAACTTGGCAATGAACTTATCCGCCAATTCATCCCATGTAGTGATAGAGTGATTCGGCAACCCCTCCAACCAATCTAGTGCCTTACCCCTCAATGAGAAAGGGAAAAGCCGCAATCGCAAAGCATCTTTGGACACATTGTTTGCTTGCTTCCCCAACAAGTATCTACGAACCCCTTCAAGTGCTTGTAGGCATTTTGATTGGAGGCGCCCGTAAAATACCCTCTTTGCTCCAATAGTGTCAGCATCACATTTGTAATTTGAAATTTCCCCGCCCGGATTCAGGGAGGAACAATGGCACTAGCATATCCTTGATTTGTCATTACTCTTGGTGCAACCCTTGGCGGTGGCGGAGGAGGGTCTGGAATTTGGTCATGTTGATTAGCATTAGCATTTCGAGCCCTTCGTGGTACATTTTGTACCGGAAATTCAACTTGCTCAAGATCCTCTACCTCCTCCCCCGCCATGGCATCGCCAATAGGAAGATTAGCATTTGCCGCCATTTGTACCTATTAAAATTGAATCAAGAAAATTAGTAAAAGAAGGAAAGAAGAAGTGAAACACAACACTAGCAACGAAATTAATCAACACCGTTTAACTCCCCGGCAACGGCGCCAAAAAGTGATCGTGGCAAACTCAACCCGAAGGTATGAGCGGGCACTACTACTCTTACCCGAATAGTGGTCGGGGTCAATTCCTCAGGGAGTTAGATATTGGAGTGATGAATTACGTTGCACTAGTATTGAGATTTGGCTTCTAGTTTGACTTCAAGCATTTTTGGTGTTATCAATTTATAAACTATTGTATCGACTAGTATTGTGAAATCTAGATTATGCTAAGGCTAATTCTAATTGTAATTTGCTAATGGGAAAGGGGACTAGGGAAGTAGCTTATACCTAGGTGGAATAACTAATGGGTATAGAAATTCAATGCGAAGATGATGTATGGGATTTATCGGATAGCCGTTGCTCTATGTATTCATTCTCACACCTCTCGGTAGAAGAACAATTTTGCCCAATTGACTCTCTCGAGACCAATTGGGTAGGCTAATTTGCCCAAGCAACTTTAGGCTCAAGTTGGGTAATTACTCTCTCGAGGTTTATACCCGTTACTTGGGACTACCATTCTCATGGGTCCATCCCAAATCCTTGTTGGGATTGATTGAGAGGTTTTAGACTCTCTTTCTCAAGTAGAGACCAAACCCAAAAAAATAGATTTCATGTTTGCAACCACAAAATCCCAATTAAATACCTTCCAACCCAAAACCAATCACCCACAATTATCCTTGCATTTTGTAATCTAACCCATCAATTATCCACAATAGGGTTGGGCTACAACCCTAGCTATGGGTTTAGCTAGCCATAGAAATTGAAGAAGATGAAGAAATTGAAGATAAAATTGACATGATAATTAATTGAAATAGAAATCTAATGTTAATCAAGTACAAAATTGCCCAAAATAGGCATATCTATGTGCCTCACGAGCTCAACCGTCACTGTGTAGTATCTAACATAACAAAAAAAAAAGAAAAAGAAGCTATTTATACTACCCTAAAATTTTCGGACAAAAATGCCCCTGCGGGACTCACGCGGACCGCACACTTTTGTCGTGCGGCCGCATAGGGTAATTGGGCTACGGAAGGTCTGTTGCTGGAACAGGTCACGCGGATCGCATACAATTATCATGTGGCCGCGCATGTACAGTAGCGCAGACCGCGTACATTTGTCATGCGGCCGCACTTGAATAAATACCTTGAAATCACCTCTCTGATCCTTTACCCACGTGGGCCACACTGATATGGCACGCAGCCGCGTGGGACTTGTTCCTTAGACATTTTTCTGCTCTGGACTTCTTCATTGCGGACCGCACACTTGTGAACACGGTCCGCGTGGATCTTGTCTGCAATGTAGCTTCTCTGATCTTTTCCTGCGCGGCCGCACACCAAATCAGTGTGGTCCACGCAGATAGAGTTTGGACTTGATTGTCTCTGAATCATCCTGTGCGGCCGCACACCAAAATAGTGCGGTCCTGTAACTACCTGGCCCGTCGTTACGGAAATTTCCACCCCGTTACCTTGCATTAACATATCTTATGCTTCTATATCGGTGTTAGAACCTATCGGGTGAGTTAGGAGTGAATTGAATTAAAAATGAAGCAAATAGCATGTTTGAAGGAAGTTTGAATATGGAATGTCAACCTAGAGTTGACTATCGAGTTAGAGTGCTCGGAATCGGATTCGATGATTCGACTAGTTTCGAGGGATCATTTATGACTTAGGAGAGCAATCGGAATTGAATTTGGAGATCCGGTGTAGAAATAGGCTTGAATTGGCTAAGGTTGAATTTTGGCGAAATCCGATCGATAGGTGAGATTTTGATCCGGGAGTCGGAATGGAAATTCCGGCAGTTGCAGTAGTTCCGTTAGGTGATTTTGGATATGCCTGCAAATTTTCAGGTCATTCGGACATCATTTGGTCGGGTTTTTGATCGAATGTGAATTTTTGAAGTTAAAGTTAAACTTAAGCTTAAATTTGTTGAAAACGGACGATTTTGATGTTAACGATAGAGTTTTGATGATTGGAACAAGTTCGAATAAGGTTATAGGGCGTGTTGGTTCTTTTGGTTGAGGTCCCGGGGGCCTCGGGTGAGTTTCGGGGTGGGTTCGGACCATTTCTAGGCCATTTTTAACTGCTGGTTTATGTCTGTAGCAGTGTTCTACGCGATCGCGGACAATGGGACGCGATCGCGGTGAGTAAAATGTGCGAAAACTATTAATGAATCGCGATCGCGTGAAATGCTCCGCGATCGCGAAGAAGGAAACTTTCTGAGCATTGATCCTACTTCGGAAGCTCATATCTTTTTATCTACAAGGAATTTTAAGGTGATCCAAAAACTAAAGTTGTAGATTATCGTGTCTAGTTTTCAGGAAGATAAAGAAATCGTGATTTGGGAATCTGTGTAAATAGTTATGGACGTTATACTATAGGGTGTCCGAGACAGATCTCTAATACATATGTATAAATTGGGAAGCTTATATCTAGAAATGTGTATGGATTCAGGAAATGAGCATCAAATAAAAGTTATAGCCCTATGTGTCTAGTTTCCAGAACATCAAACCATTTATTATTCGGAGTTGTGTGCAAAACGTTATGACAATTATACTGAAGCCTATCCGGAGGAACCGGAATTTGTTCAGCGCGATCGCGAAACCTTTCCCGCGATCGCGAAGGGTAAATTTTGGGCCAAATTTTGTTCTCCGCGATCGCAGAGCCATTCCCGCGATTGCGATGAGTAATATGCCTGGGCAGAATGTTTTTAAAACATTCCAGTCGCGAAATCAACCCATTTTCCACCATTTTTGGTCATTCTTGAGAGCTTTTGGACGGGAATTGAAGGGATTTCGACGGGGAATCATTGGAGGTAAGTTTTATGAGTTAAATACATGATTTTATCAAAGAATCTTCAATTAATTCTCTGAATTTGGGTAAGAAATCAAGAAAATTAGGGCTTTGAGAAAAAATCTTAAAATGGGGATTTGAAGGACCATTTGTGGTCCGAATTGGGAGTTCTTGGTATGTACAGAGTCGTGGAGAGACGAGGATTCCAAAAATGTGAGTTTCATAATTTTTCGAGATGTGGGCCCGGGGATCGTGTTTTGCCAATTTCGTGATTTCTGATATTTTTCGAGTTCTTTCGATTGGGTGATGTTCCATTAGCCTATTTTGATATATTTGTGCTGATTTGTGCTAGTTTTGACGTGCGTGGATGCCGGTTCGAGGAGATAAGGCATCGCGGGCATGAGCTTTCGTCGGTTCGAGGTGGGTAATACTTGTAAATGATGTCCCGAGGGTTAGTAAACCCCGGACTTGCACATCTTAGTGCTGTGTTGAGGTGACTTGCATGCCGGATAACGGGCGTGGGGTAGAGCACCATTGGGGATCGCGACTTGGTCCGTCCCGCGTAATAAATAATAACACCTAATTGTTGAAATGAATTGGACTAATTATCATGTTTGGGCTTCGTGCCAATAATTTAATCCTTCAGGGATTGGTATCACTGTTTTGATAACACCGTGCATATTTTATTCTAAATTTAAGGTTTTAAAATGGTATTTTGCTATTCAGCATTTTTATAAGGTTATGAAAAACTTGAACAAGGTCTTAATAACATTTTTAGCTGTGAGCTAACATGATATTGTTGCCCGTAGGGCTTTCTTGATTATTTGTTAGACTGATTGGGGCCGAGGGCCATATGTTAGGGCATGACATTTTATGTGAGCATATGCATACACATGCATGGATCGGACTGCACGCCGCAGTGGTATACGGATCGGGCTGCGCGCCGCAGCAGGTGTGATATTAATATTGTGCTTGGGCTGTAGGAGCCCCTCCGGAGTCTAAATCCCCACAGTGAGCACGGGTACCCAAATTGGATCGGGCTACACGCCGTAGCGGTCATATGCATTGCATGGCATACATACATTGGTTTACGTGTACTACGTGGCATAACATTCAACACTCATACATTACTGGCACACATGCATTAGTTGCCTTATTGACCAGATCTCCTGGTGTAAATTGATAAGGAGTGCTGAGCCCGATGGGCTGATTTGAGTGCGGACTTGCACCGCTTGAGATTGTATCCAGGTATTGGTATATTATTATGAAAGAAAGTAGCTAAAATTGAGATTTCTAAATAATCTACTCACATATGCTTGAAAGGAATAAAAAGATAGTTCCGTATTGTGTAGCATGAGATAGTGCCTATCGTGGTTTTCTTCCCTTCAGCATTATTTACTTTTATTACTGCTGAGTTGGAAGTACTCACACCCGACTCCTTGCACCTTGTGTGCAGATCCAGGTACATCACAGTGGAGCTGATTCTATTGCGGCTCGGGAGTGCTTTTGGACAGTCGAGGTAGCTGCCAACGTTCGCAGGACCTGATTCTCCAGTTTGCCTGTATTTTTGTTCTGATTATCCCATACTTGTGCACAGTTATATTCACTATTTACACTTTGTATACTCTGTAGAGGCTCATGACTCTTGACCCTTCGGTCTATGGGAGTTGGCACATGTTGGGACTTGGTTCCCTGTTTTTAATATATCTATCACCGTTGTGCTTAAATTGGATAAAGTGAGCTTGTGGCTCCGTGGTTATTGTTGATTGGTCGGGCTGGCCTAGCAGTGTGTTGGGCGCCATCATGACCGGATTTGGGGTCGTGACAAGTTGGTATCAGAGCCTAGGTTTACTAGGCCTCATGAGTCTTGAGCCGGTTAGTAGAGTCTTGTGGATCGGTACGGGGACGCCTGTACTTATCCTCGGGAGGCCGCGAACCTTTAGGAAACACTTCACATTTCTTGGAATTCTTATCGTGCGCACTTGATTCAGCTTGGGATATAATTTTTGAAATTCCTTCCATACGTCTGTGTACGCATCGAGCGCTTAGTAATATAATTGACTTATGGCTTGCAATTCCCCGATCGAGGGGCGAGATATAATCTCTGTGAGTTCATGTTGGGCCAGTCGGGAGGACTTGAGGCCAGATCCTTGTCTATGGCTTGAGCACCAATGTACTAATTTCGCGAGCCGGTATTATAAAGTTCATACGATCGGTATTGATCTTTATTGTGATTTGATATGTAGCCCTAGCTATGGGCGTGAGAAATATTTTCATCGCCTCTTAATTGGAAGGTAAAGTGCCTTATGCGTAGTGGAACGAATTCAAACTCATGAAGACTAAAATGATTATGCTATGTGTATCCTGGTGGAAGGTATTGTGCTGAAATGCTAAATTGAGGCGAGATAGGTGGATTGGTTCTCATGTGTAATTGAAAGGTAGTTGATATGTGTCATGATTCGAACAGGTACAACGCATGTTCATGTACCAAATATGATTTTGTGTAGTATTGAGACTAATGTTGTCGATATGCATTGTGAGGTCTTGTCGAGTTGTGAATGTATTGCTAGGATGGTTTGGTGATTTGCTGGCAGGTGGATAGGCCAATTTACAAAGGAAACTCTGCCGAAAGTTTTGGAAAATTTGGGACTTAGAAAGATTTCTGTCACCTAAAGAGAGTGGGCTTATTGGTGGTGCGTGTATATCTGCAAGAATTGCAGAAGAGCTAAGGTCTCTGATGATTCGAGTCTCTATCAAGGCTTGTAAATGACTTGAGTTTAATCTCATATTAATATTTCGGCATCACTTGAGTAATAATGATATGAGTGGTTGAAAGTGCTTTGAAGAATGGCTTCGAGCTAAGTTGGGGAGGTTGCTATTGATTAACTGATTGTGCTATTGTGTGCTATGTTGATTCTGTCTCTAAGTATGTTGGGAAATTCTGGTAAAGGTTATGGTGCTTCGTAGATCCGATGAAGTACTAGGGTGTTTTGAACTGCTGTTGGTAAAGAATATTCACCGTATAGAAAAGAAAGATAGCTGATTGTATCTGTAAGTAATCATGTTCTGCGATGTCAGAGTTCTAACAAAACACGAGTGGTTCTACTCAATAGGACAATTGAATTACAACTGAATAAGGGTGAATGATGTCCGAGAATGGTTTTGCAGTGTTCAAGATTTTGCTTGTAATAGTCAGGTGCCTTAAGGTTTGTGTATGTGGCTAAAGATGGCGGTTTCGTTAGAGAATATCAAGGCTTGTGTTATATCATGTGAATGATGGGATTCTAGGTATCCGTATTGGGAAGTAATGATAACAATTTAAAAAAATCGCGGGAAGTTCATCAAAATAAAGTATGGTAGAATGTGGTACTTTTGGGAAACATTGAGAGAGTATTCAGTGGCCTATGGGTCTTAGACCGTGTGGTCTTGTGTACGAGTCTCGTGTGGTAATATGAGTTGATGTATTATGGTACTATTTTAAAGACTGATATGAAATTAGAGATGAATCAGAAAGGAAACTGGGTAAATGGAACGACTTGTTAATAAACCAGAATGGTATAAAAAGGAATACGATTGATTCCTGGTGTGTGGTTGAAGTAATGAGTCTTGCAGACATTGCAGCAAAGCTCTTGAGTGCTGGCAGTTGTGTAACTTGATATGGGTATAAGGACTCGGTCCTGGCAGTTAAACTTATGCAACGAATGGGAAGAAAAAGTTTGTGATGTGTTTTATCATGGTTTGAAAATGAGTATACTCCTGTCGGTATGCGAAGCGTGGAATGTGTAATAAGTTTTCTTCTATATGGGATCACGAAAGTCCTTGACTAGTGGAGTGCGCCGATGTTGAGGCGGAGGAAAGGGATATGAATTTCCATGTTGTCTTAGTGTAATATGGTATACACAATGTGTTATGGAAAGTTGATAATGGTATATTCTAGGTTTTGAGATCAGTTCATAATATATGGGAAGTCAATAAAATTATTGAGCAGCGCGGACAGCTGTAGGTGAATTAAGAATCGATCTTTCTGATAATTTAAGAAAATGGTACTGATATTCTATTAACTTGGCAGGGAATATGATCCAAAAAGGACAAGGCAATGTAAACTGATGATATCCAGTGGTATGGTGGTATTCTCTTGTTGGATCGACTATAATAACTGAGTCGTTGATGGCATAGTGAAATTTTGAATGGCTGTCGTGGTATGAGTGGACACTTGATGTGTGTTATGTAATTGTACGGAGAAGTACGAAATTAGGCATGGTGATCCATGTGTTATATATGTGTTGGAGACTTGAAGTCCTCGTTAGTCCGCATATGCAGTGGTTGTATATCGTGTGTATCGGCACCATTTTGTGAATATCGGAAATCGGAAGCCTTAGTGGTTATCTCTCAACTTGATATGACGAATTCAGATTTTGATACTTGATTGCTGACTGGTTGTCGTGCGTTAGGTTGTCTAGACTAATGTGATATGGACTATGATAGAATGGCACAAATTGCGTAGCAGAGTGCATCAGAATATGCTCCAGCGGGGTAGTTGTACCCAGGACCAACGGACGACTGGTAGGCATTGCTTTGTCAGTTGGACCTTAGTGGCGGATGTCAGTGTAGAGGTATCTACCATTGATTCAGATCCAGTATTGAGAAACGTTGTCAGATGCGTTTCGTGTGGCCGAGTTTGATGCTATATATATATATATATATATATATATATATATGTTTGCTATAATGAGAAAATTTGACTCGATATGCATTTCCTTTTGCGAGATTTATGCGTGGATCGGGTGGCACACCGCCACGGGTTATTTGGATTGGGTGGCACGCCGCCACAGGTATGTCGTAGGAGCGGGTTGCACGCCACAATAGAATATTGTGAAAATATAGTTAGTTATATGCTACTGGGTATACAATACTTCCCCACTTCTGAGGAAAAGTCCGTTTTGAGTATCGCTTGGCAAATGGCACGTCGGTTGTGTCCTTTCAAGATTTGATAGCATACGTTAATTGTTTCACCGTGGGTGAGGTTGATTGCGTGGGTTCAAGACCTAGATCTGTGCGTGGCTAATCGTTTTGAGCTTGGTAAATTGAGGTGCTTCATGAGTAATAGTGTTTGGATAGAATCAAGAATCGTAGCAAGGCCACGTGATGTTATGACCTGTCGAGGAGGATTTAGGCACTCTATTTCTATAATGCGAGACGCGATCTCAGTTCTATATTATGATGGCACAGAGGGATTAAATTGCAGCTCTAATTGCTGGAGACAATTGTCATGATTTGAGCTGTCATGATTTGAGTGTGTGCAGACATTTCTATTGGAGCCTATGTTGTGCTCGTCGTGGCTTAGGCCGGTGTTGAGGTGTCATAGCACCAGTGTGGTGTGTTATAATCGAAATGACCGTTGGAGTTATTAAAGAATACGAGCATATTGGATCTTAGCTTGTTAGAAAGGTAAGAATCGAGGTTTGGCTCCGAAACCTATTGTGGTATCAGTTTTTAAAGGGGAGATAGATTCACCAATGGTTAACCAGAGAAATGGGTTCGGTATATAGCGTGCTTCAGCTGTCGTGGGCAGGATATGGATGTGACGACCCAAAGGGTCATCACTTATTTAATTAATCATTTCGAGCTTCCGAGGCCTTGAAAACCTCATTCTATGTTGCCTCGATTTACGTGCACGATCCGAGCATGTAGCCGGAAAGATTTTTTGATAGAAAATATGAATTCTATGAGAAATTTGGATAAAAATGATATTAATATTGATATGGTTGACTTCGGTCAACATTTTTGGTAAACGGATCCGGACTCGAGATTGGATGGTCCCGAGAGGTCCGTAGGAAAATATGGGACTTGGACATGTGTCCGGAGTCGAATTCCTGAGGCCTAGAGCCCAAGTTATGAATTTTTATGTGAAATTGTTTTTGATGTAATTATTAAAGGAAATAAATTAATTGACCTTGGTATCGGGCTCGTATTTTGGTTCCGACACCCGGTACAAGTCTTAAATATTATATATGTGATCTCTGTAAAGTTTGGTGACATTTGGATGTCGTTTGAGATGTTTTGGACCTTGAGTTCCAAGTTAAGAAGTTTTGAAAATCAAAAGTATGAAAATCATGAGTTTGAGGCTTGATTTGATTAAAACGAAGTGATATTGGCGATATGATCGCACGAACAAGTCCATAATGTGTTTTTTGAGGTTGTGTACATGTTTGGTTTGGAGCCCGGGGGGCTCGGGTAAAGATTTGATAGGCCGTTGGATGAAAATCTGAATTTTGAACTGCTGTTTTTTTCACCCAGCTGTTGGCTTCGCAATTGCGAAGAATTTCTCGCAATTGCGAAGGGGACAGTGTAAGGCAAGGCTCGCAAATGCGAACAATTGATCGCAAATGCGAAGCCAGCCTTGTTCGCAAATGCGAACAATTGTTCGCATTTGCGAAGGTCCCCAGTGCTGCCTATGTTCGCAAATGCGAACAATAGTTCGCAAATGCGAACATTTCCCATACTGCCTTGGTTCGCAAATGCGAACCATTGTTCGCAAATGCGAACACTGCCTTATACAGCATGTGTTCGCAAATGCAAACATTGGTTCGCAAATGCGAACATCCCTTTGACTGCCAGTGTTCGCAAATGCGAACCCAGCCTTAGCTTATTTTTCAAACTCCAGAAATTGGTCGGGGTTCGCAATTGCGAACCCATGTTCGCAAATGCGAACACAGAGACCTGAAAAACACGAATTTCAGTCATTTCTTCACATTTTACAAAAACCAAAACACCCATTTGCGATTCTTCAAGGATTTCTTCTTCATCAAAACGATTGTAAGTCACTTTTTACTTAATTCTTTCAATTCCTAACATCATTAAACATGTTTTTCATAAGAAATCAAAGATTTTCATGGTAAAATTCTTGTTTTTGTTAGAAAATAGGTTTTTCATAAATTAGGGAATTGGACCTCGAATTGAGGTCCGATTTTGAAACAAATTATATACATGAACTCGTGGGGGGATGGGTAACCGGATTTTGGTCCTAACCCCGAATTCCGACCATGTGGGCCCGGGGTTGAAATTCACTATTCCAGGCAGAATGTTGTAAAAGTTGTATTTGGTCTTAAGAATTAGTTTGTTGAGTAGAATTGATGATATTAAATCAATTGTGTATAGATACGGTTGGATTGGAGCCAAGTTGAAAGAAAAAGACATTTCCACGGATTAAATTGTTCATAAGCATTCGAGGTAAGTGTTTGTTCTATCCTAGCTTGAGGGAATAGGATTATGTGCTATGTGTTATGTGATCGAGTGCGGTGTATGGGCTGTGGTGACGAGCATCCATACATTGGCGTCTAGTATGACCGTGAGTCGTTGAAAAATGATTATTTTGAGATATATTACAGATGAATTGTTATTGTTCTCCCTTGTTGGGACTTGTTGTGAAGATAATTATTCCTTGATGGGACGGTTTATGAATTACTGTTTCCTTCTTTGCCCTTAACTTTGATTGTTATTTGGGTGAGGAAGAGTGATAATGCACGAAGGGTGATGCCATGCCATGTTTATTTATTTATGCACGAAGGTTAATGCCGTGCCATGTTTATTTATTGATTATGCATGAAGGATCATGCCGTGCCCTGTTATTGAACCATGTACGAAGGATCATGCCGTACTATGGATGTGAGGATGAGAGTAAAAGCACGAAGGGTGATGCCGTGTACTTTATTTGTTTATTTGGTGAGGATGAGAGTAAAAGCACGAAGGGTGATGCCGTGTACTTTATTTGTTTATCCTGGTGAGGATGAGAGTAAAAGCACGAAGGGTGATGCCGTACAATTGCTTGCTATTTCTTGAATTGATATTACTTGTGTTTACATTATACTTTGTTTTTCCTTGTGAATTTATTAACTGTGATTAATTGTTGAATTCTTAGAGATATTCTTTATTGTGTTAATACTTGGTTATTTCTTGTTATTTTGTGGTATACACATATATATATTGAATTGCACAGGTTTATGTGGGTGTCCTGGTCCTAGGCTTGTCACTACTTCGCCGGGATAGGCCAGGCACTTACCAGCACATGGGGTCGGTTGTGCTGATGCTACACTTCGGTGCGTTTTTGCACAGGTCCAGGTTACGATCAGGAGCAGCAGCAGCAGTAAATAGATTGCGTGGGAGTTGATCATATTTGAGACCGAGGTAGCTTGCAGACGTTCGCAGGCCCGGCGTGTCTCTCTTTATTTATGTCATTAGCTGTAGTCTCTTTGTTTCGAGACAAACAGAATTATGTTATATTTCCTTCGGACTTTTATGTGTAGTATTCCATAGTAGTTCGTGAGTTGGTGACTCCACGTCTTGGGTAGAGGATTTCAGTATGATTTTCACCTTGTGAATTGTTATTTCCATTTTGATAAAGCATTCCGCATTTATTTAATTAAAATTGTGTTAAAAACAGGATAATATGAATACAGTGGCTTGCCTAGCTACCACGAGTAGGCGCCATCACGATCCCGATGTTGGGGGAAAATCCGGGTCGTGACAAGTTGGTATCGGAGCTCTAGGTTACATAGGTCTCACCACTCACGAACAAGCTTAGTAGAGTTTGAGAGGTAGGTACGGAGACGTCTGTACTTGTCCTCCACAGTCTATTGAGTTAGGAAAGAGTCTCTCATTTGTTCTTTCTTGTCGTGCGACTTGTTCCTTAATTACTGATTGAATTTCTACTCTTGTCCTTTCGCAGATGGTGAGGACACGCGCTTCTTCGTCCGCTGACCAGCAGCCCGAGCCCCAGGCAGCTCCCGTGAGGGGCAGCGGCCAAGGCCGTATCAGAGGCCGTGGTAGGGGTAGAGCTCAGCCCCAGGCAGCTACCCCAGAAGTGGAGCCTCATATTGAGATTGACGAGGAGGTTCCGGTTCCAGCAGCTCCAGTGGGCCCAGCTCAGGTCCCAGGAGAGGCTTTATTTACCCCGGATCTCCGGGATGCTTTGGTCAGAATAGCAGGATTCATGGACAGCATTGCCAGAGCGGGTTTATTATCGGTTGCCCCAGCCACTTCTCAGGCTGGAGGAGGGGCCCAGACTCCTATTGCTCATACTCCGGAGCCAGTAGCTCCTCAGCCTCAGGCACCAGTAATTCAGCCAGCTGTGGCCACTCAGTCAGGTACCACAACTCATGCCGGCGATGGAGCGGCCATGACTTCCGATTCGTTATGGAGGCTTGATCGGTTCTCCAAGCTATTTACCACTACATTCAGTGGAGCCGCATCAGAGGATCCTCAGGACTTTTTATTTAGTTGCCATGAGATTCTCAAGACTATGGGGATCGTGGAGACAAACGGGGTTGACTTCGGTACCTTCAGACTTGCAGGATCCGCCAAGACTTGGTGGAGAGATTATTGCTTGACTCGTCCAGCAGGGTCCCCAGCTTTATCATGGGACCAGTTTGCGAAACTATTTATGGAGAAGTTTCTTCCTGCTACTCAGCGGGATTTACTTCGGAGGCAGTTTGAGCGCCTCCATCAGGGCACTATGACAGTTACACGGTATGAGACGAGATTTATCGACTTGGCTCGTCATGCAGTGGTGATACTTCCCACGGAGCGGGAGAGGGTCCGCAGATTTATAGATGGGCTTAATCGGCCGATTAGACTCCAGATGGCTATGGGCGTGGGGAGTGACATATCATTTCAGGAGGCAGCCAATGCAGCACGCAGAGTTGAGATGGCTCTTGCTAGGGGAGGCGGTTATTCTTCGGATAAGAGGCCTCGTCATTCAGGTAGGT
>JASVEL010009998.1:0-19812 GCA_032618575.1 Nicotiana noctiflora
CAAATGCTTGAAAACTAATAAGGAGTTAATATATTAAAAATTATTTGCTAATGCATTGACGTATGTTAATCTAACCAAAATGCGCATGCTACTAAACTATTAAATCAAATACTTTTTACCTTGTCACCCCTTCTAACCCAGTTAGAATCCTCTAAAGTTGCAATTTTTTATTGAGAATTATAATCCATTATCACTAATATTGACAAACATAAATTGTTTCTACTTATGAATTAATTTGGAGATCATACATTGAGCAAGATCACATAAAAGTGAAGATTAATACGCTTTTGTTTACGTATACAAGAACTGTAGCGATCCGATCCGTCGTCTCATGTATTACCGTCCCATTTTCCTCATTTATTGATTCTTCATGTTTTATTATCGGCGTTTGGTGAGTTAGAGTTGAATTGGATGGGTTTGGGTAACAAATGAGATACTTAGTCTCTTTAAGGAAGACTTATTTTGGAAAAGTCAATTGGATGTTGACTATTGAGTTAGAGGACTCGGATGCGAATTCCGGCGATTCGGTTAGCTTCGGGGGATGATTTGTGACTTATGACTGCGATCAGAATTAATTTTGGAGGTTCGGTGAAGAATTAGGCTTGAATCAGCGAAGTTAGTATTTTGGCGAATTCCGGTTGGTAGGTGAGATTTTGATCCGGAGGTCGGAATGGAATTACAAGAGTTTTTGTAGCTCCGTTAGGTGATTTCAGGTCATTCGGAGGTGTTTTAGTCAGATTTTTTATCAAATGCGTATAAAGTTTTGATGAAACTTAGGCTAGAATCCGATGAGATTCGGTGATTTTAGCGTTGTTTGATGTGTTTTGATGATTGGAACGAGTTTAAATGATATTTTAGGATATGTTGGTGCTTTTGATTGAGGTGTCACGACCCCAAAACCCGGTCGTGGTGGCGCCGAACACACTGCTAGGCCAGCCCGACCAATCAATTGAAACGGAGCTATCAGCTCACACTTTACCCTTTTAAGCATAAACAATGATAGATTAATGAAGAAAAAATATCCAACACACCAGGATTAGACATCCCAAAACCAGTATAACCTCCCAACGAATTAGGAGTCACAAGTCATGAGCCTCTACCAGAATTTATAAGCTCTGATAGTGTATACAACTGTGCACAAGTGTGAAATAGACTAAACAAATAAGGATAAACTAGAGAGTCGGGTCCTGCGGACGCTGGCAGCTACCTCGACTGTCCAATGCAACTCCCGAGCAGCTATAGAATCAAATCTGCTGCGATGTACCTGGATCTGCACACAAGGTGCAGGGAGTAGTGTGAGTACTTCCAACTCAGTGGTAATAAATAGGGGTAAGACAGCGAAGGTAAGAAAACCCAATACAACACTAAGTAAAGCTTATACACAATATCCTGTATCGGTTATCAACATAAGCAATATCCGAACCAGCAATATCAGAACCAGCAATATCAGCAATCAGAATAACACGTATAGCTAAATGCAATGCAATGCATGAATATGACCACTACGGCCCGTAGCCCGATCCATTTGGGTACCCGTGCTCATTGTGGGGGTTCAGTCTTCGGAGGGGCTCCTACAACCCAAGCACAATATCATGATACGCTGTGGCGCGCAACCCGATCCACTACCAGGCAGCTATAATGCAGTGCAGCCTCACAGGCTTGGAAATAGTATTTGAAAACTCTTTTTATCATTTTCAGTAGAAAATAATGTTTCAGAAATTCCAGAGGTTTGGAAAAACCCATTTTAGACAGTAATAGCTCATGACTGGTATTAAAATAGCATGTCAATATCATAGAAACAATAACAACGATCCTCGCGGGATCCCAATAACTGGCTCACAACCCAAAGATATCCACGACCATCCAAGTAGGAGGTTCACCTGCTCAATAATAGCCAACAACACAGTATAGTATCAATAGGTCGGACTAAGCCATAGTCCCCAATCACATTCGACCCCGCACTCACAGGAGAGTACGTGTCTCGCCTCAATACAGCATCACATAGTGATATACCGGTATTTCGAACCCGCTGGTCATCACCCACACTCATTACTCACCTCGACTCAACTCGAAGACTAGTCCGCAATGCCCTTTCCACGAGAATCGTCCTCCACATGTATATAATCTGATCAAAATCAATAGAAATGCATCAAAATAGGCTAAACGGACATTACCCAATCGAAACAACTCGAATTACACCAAAAACCACAAAGTTGCCAAAACATAACTTTCGGTACGCTTCTCGAAAAATTACAAAAGTTACATTTTCACAATCCTTATCTCAACACGAGTCCATGCATATAAAGTTTATCAGAATCGGACTCCGTTTGTCCATTCAAATCGATGATTTTTAATAACCCAGGCTTAGAGCAAAAACTTCCATTAATGCACCCCTAATTCTTCCAATTTCAGGTATAAACTCCATCATTTAGCAAGATAATAACATAAATTAGGTCCATGAATGATTACCTGAAGAATCCCTTCGATTTCCTCTTAAAATCGCCCCAAATCGCCTCTTAGTTTATGCCCTAGTGTGATATAACATTCTGAAGTTTTAACCTTCTGTTTCCTTTATCACTGATACGTTTTTCGCTTCTGTGATATGCGAGTCCGCTTCTGCGACTATTTTGTCGCTTCTGCGAAAGTCCACTTAACTGCCTCCTTCGCTTCTGTGGTCCAGGTCTCACACCTACGAGACCGCTTAAGCGGCCACTGCTTTGCTTCTGCGAAGATCACCCAAATATCAATTTTCGCTTCTGCGGCCTTTTGTTCGCACCCGCGATGCTGCTTCAGCGGAATGAGCTCCGCTTCTGCGAAACTTCAACGTCCAGCCTCCAAGCGCTTCTGCGCACAAAAGTCCGCTTCTGCGGACTCGCCTCCGCGTCTTCTTTTCCGCAGGAGTGAAAATAGCAGCAATCAGGTATATCAGACTTGCTGCAAACTCCAAAATCCTATGTTTCGCCTTTCGAAAATAACCCGAGGCCCCCGGGACCTCAACCAAAAATACAATTATACTCTAAATCATCATACGAACTTGTTCCAATCATAAAAACACACCCTCAAACACACGAATCATCAAATTAAAGCGAATTCAAGCCTAAGTTTCAACTAGAACTTCCGAAACTTACATTCTATCAAAAACCCGACCAAACAATATCCGAATGACCTGAAAATTTGCAGACATATCCAAAATCACCTAAAGTTATTGTATCTTTAATTCTCTCTCATATGGTATCAATTCTCAGGAAGGGGTAAGCTGTTGGAAGTGTGATAATTTCATAAGTGCTCAACTTCTTTTCATCCTCATGTCTTTGTGGCGTAGATTCCTTGTGTTAGTTAACATTAAGAGTGTGATTCAACTTCATGTATTTTGAAATCCATATCGCATTCAGGGTGTCAGGATATTGTCATTCTTGACAACTAGATTTTCCCTACACTTCAGGAGGTGACTGGGTCATGTACTTGAATATTCCTCTTTAATGGTTCTTATTTCCAAGCAGATAACCTCATGGAATACTCTGCTCAGTGCCTAAACGAATTCTTTAATAATCACAGCCAAATGTTGGACTCCATCGCTCTTTACTGTATTAGATCTATTAGGTATTGGAGGTTCAAACATGTCAAAGAGGAAGTATCCACGTATGATCCTACATATTCGATAAGTAATTCTATTGTCAGTTTATGATTGCACATCTTAGAGTAATTGTGGAAGGTCATCAAAGGTTTAGCTTGGGCATTCATGTAGAGATTTAGAGTTTATTAAGTTGAAGGGGGTTATTCCCAATACTCCCCCTAAAGATTTTATGTGAGTTTATAATGAAGGTAGTTGGGGAACCTTGGTGTATCATTCCGGTGGAAATTATTGAAGGTGAAGTTAATGGATAGTTAGCTTATACGAGGTATCAAGATGTCATCCTTATTAGATAACTTTGGAGGTTGGGATTGTTTCCGTAAATGTGTTATGGCAAAAAAATTGTAAGTCGAGGAAGCCACGGGGGAAGCAGAAAAATAAATGAAAGAGAAATATCGTCATCTATTCGAACAAGTCTAGTAGTGATCGTGTGAACTATTGTCTTTAAGAAATTTAAGGTAGTGTCCAGATTTGTGCAAAGGCACCCCATTTTTCCCAAATTGCCTTATTGTTGTAACTTTCCAATGTGTGCGAAATTTCAAATGTCGATGCTATTTGGGTAACGTGCAACCCTTGAAGTAAATGAACAATTTTGTGAAACTTATGTGGTAGGTAAATGATTAATAATAGTGTAGATTGGTAATAACAAATTGAAGAGTTTTTGACGTGTTAAAGTGATTGAATTGTGAAGTAACCCAATTTCGTGCAAGTAAATGACATTGGTTGAACCAAGTGCAATTTGTGGTGTAAAGATAATGAGCTAAGTGTAAGTTGTTTAAAGTGTATGAATATGTAAAAGTTGTTGAGGTAATGAATTATATACTAGTTGTAGGGATAACAAAAACTATGTA
Source organism: Nicotiana noctiflora (assembly GCA_032618575.1). NCBI lineage: Eukaryota > Viridiplantae > Streptophyta > Magnoliopsida > Solanales > Solanaceae > Nicotiana > Nicotiana noctiflora. Next base: position 4,483 of record JASVEL010009998.1, read on the forward strand.
ATTGTCTTGGAAATATGTTTCGGAGGCTCTCTGACAGGTAGATAGGCCTAATTACAAAGGAAACTCTGGCAAAATTTTCAAAACTTTATGGAGTTAGCCAAATTCGGGGCTATTGATATATTTCATGATATGAACAATATGAAATTACATAAGGATGGCTAGTGAACGGAGCTCAATTCTCATTCGAGGACGAATGATCATAAAGGGGAGAATGTAAGGCCCCGAAAGTTTTTTCGAGTAATTTAAGATTTCGTCGTGCCAAGGTAGGCTAAATTATTTTATTTCGTGTGCAAATGAGGATTTATGATACGATGGATATCAGTTGGATATGTTAATAACCGTATAAGTCATATTAGAAGTGAATTTGGGTCTAAGGAGATGCCTAAGTCTAAGACAAGTTGGAAAATCTCATATTACACGAAAGTTGTAGATGAGTGCGCACAAGACCTCACTTTGGACGATCATATCTCCAGTTACATATGGATTTGTGTGATGAAAAACCTATCAAATTAAAGCCCTTCGAGTCTAGTTTCAAACGCAAAAAATCATCTGTCATTTTGAGGTGTAAAAGTTATGACAATTTTACTGGGCATGTGTCACTAGCGCGCCCAAGTGCGCGATCGCGCTTGTGGACGCGCATATTGCGAAGTATTCTGAATTTGGATGCATATATTAGTGCGCCCAGGTGTGCGACCGTGCTAGTGGAAGGCTTTTAAATACCCCCAAGACCGGGTATAGAGGGTTCCCAGGTCATTTTTGAAGCAAGGGCTTGCTCTCTCAAGAGGAATTCATCCCACTCTTCATTTCTATGATTCAAGGTAAGATTTTTGGAGTATTTGGAGTTGATTATTACTCCTAAACACTTATATTAATATGGATTGATCTTGAAAATCCATAGACTTCCATTCAAATCATTAAGTTTATCAAGAACACCACAAGTGGGGATTCTTAAAATTCTTACTACAAGAGGTATATCTATCATCTCCAACTACTCTATGGTGATTATTTATGTATGATAGATACATTAGAACTCATGGGATGATGATTAAAAGCCATAAGTGCCTAACCTAGGTTGTGTTGGTTGTAGGATTGTGAAATGAGTTTAATTAATAAGGTTGATGTTTAGGTATGAATGAATGGTCGTATATATATATATATGTTGTTGGAAGTTATAAATTGGTTAGGAATGATGGTTGGGTGAATTGTTGATTAATGATGATAGTTGGATGAACCAACACTATAGTTATGAGGTGTAAATACCTATACCTACAAGGTGTTTGATAATATGCCTAAATGACATAAGTTATGGAATTTATTACTAATATTGGCCCTATTGGATGTTGTATTATAGATTGAAGTTGCTTAAGTGTATTGGATCGTTGTAGTATCATTAAGGGACAAATTTGATGTATGTATGGCCAACTTTAACTCTTGTAGAATCCCCTTGTTGTGACGAGCATACGGTATATGTACCTTGTATGAAAATATGTGAATTGATTGCCTTAGTTAATTTTCATACCACAAGTTATATGTGATTGTGAGAAGTGATTTGATGTGCCTATCTTGTTATGTGCAAAGTTTGTAAAAGCTTGAGATGTCGACATGGAAGTATGTGTTTACTTATGTGAACTATTTGTGAATTCTTGTGATTGATGTACCTTGAACGTTATTGGTTAAGTCTTCTGATATGATGGTGCAAGTAAATGGAAACAAACTAAATGTGGGTGTGTAAATGTATTTGTGTGGTAAGAGATGTGTAACAAATAATGGAAAAAATCGTAATTGATGCAATTGGAACAACTGTGATAATATATGGCTTGTCGTGGGCAATTATCGTTGTGACATAAAATGCATATGAGTTTTTGAATATGATGGAAATGGTATTGAGGGCTACAGGAATTCTTGTAACTTGTTGTGGTTATTCTTTGAGAATTGTTGTTGTTGTTCTTTGTGAATTGTTGTTGTTGTTGTTCTATGTGAATTGTCATTGTTCGGTAGGATCGGGTTGAGCGCCACAACGCGAAGTAATAAGGTGTGGGTTGTGGTGATAAGGGTGGCCAAGGTAATAAGGGTGGCTGAGGTAATAAGGGTGGAAAGTGATCGAAATCACTATTAAAATGAAAGTATGAGAAAATTGTGAAATCATTGATGTGAAAATGTTAAAAATGAAAAAGGAGAGATTGTGAAACATGTTTGGATTTGGTTGTTCCTTTCATGTGCATTGACTGTTGATTCTATTATTGTTCGATATCTGTGTATTGATTGATCTTACTTGGGATAAAGTTTTTTCATACATACCAGCACAATTCAAATGTACTAACGTCCCATTTGTCGGGGGCGCTACTTTAATATTATGATTGTAGGTGGTTCTATAGCTGGTACTCGAGTCCACTGACAATAGCACCTCCTCCACTTTCTATCAGCTGTACTGGTGAGCCCTTTTCCTCTAGGGACCCTATGTGGCTCATGTCGCCTTTCCTTCAGAGTTTATTTTGGTAATTGTGTAAGGTATAGCGAGAGCCTTATTGCTGGAATTTCCATATTATCTTCAATTGTATTTAGAGGCTCCGTAGAAAGGTTGTGGGTATTGTCTGGCATGGGAATTTAAAATAGAAATATTGATGTTTGGTAATGATGTATAAAACTTGTAATACCTTTAATATGGCGAATGAAGTTGCTAATGAAAACGAAATGGAAATCGTTAATGGTATGTTTATAGAATTTGATTAATGGAGTTCATCTTCTATTTATTCATGAGTTAGTTTGGGTAGAATAAGACATATTAGGCTTGCTCGGTCGGGTTTTGTCAGTTAAGCGCCGGTCACGCTCCTCGGATTTTGGGGCATGACAGACAGTTGAGGTCGAAGAGTTTTCCTTCAGTGCGTGTCCAGTGGAGAGGTCAGCCTCCTGAAGCATCGACTTGGGACTCCGAGTCTGATACGCGGAGCCGCTATCATCATCTATTTCCCAACTCGGGTACTTCTTTCTTTTGTCCGTTGGAGGATGAATGATTGTTTTAGACGTGGAGGATGTGACGACCCAAAGGGTAATCACCCGTTTACTCATTAATTCCATGCTTCCGAGGCCCTAATAACCTCACCTTTAGTTGCCTCGATTTACATGCACAGTCCGGCACACAGCCAGAAAGATTATATGTTAAATTCTATGAAAATTTTCAAAATATGGCTTTACAATGATTAAAGTTTACTTCAGTCAAAATTTGTGGATAACGGACCCGGTCCCATGATTTGACGGTCCCAGAGGATCCGTAGAAAAATATGGGACTCGGGTATGTGCCCGGAGTCGAAATCAGAGGTCTAGAGCCTGAGAAATGAATTTTTCTATGAAATTGTTTTTCTTAAATTGTTATGGAAAATGGAAAGGAAAATTGATTTAAAACTATGGTATCGGGCTCGTATTTTAGTTCTGATGCCCGGAACAAGTCTTATATATGTGTTAAGCGCTTCCTGTACAATTTGATTAAAATCGGACGTCATTTGACATGTTTCAGACCTAAATATCTAAAGTTTGAAGTTTATGAATTAGAATGGAAAATGATGATTTTGAGGTTTGATTCATTGATTTTGATGTTATTTTGATGATTTGATCGCACTGTTAAGTTCGTAGGATATTTTTGAGTTAGTGAGTGTGATTAGTTAGGAGCCCCGAGGGCTCAGGAGTATTTTGGAGGTATGTCAGGGTGGTTTTTGAACATAGGAAGTTGCAGAAAATCTGCAATTTTTACACAGTTGTTCCCTCCACCACGATCGTAATCTTCAGCCCGCGATCGCGTTCCTTTGGCTTTTTTCCTCTTCTGCATTCGCGTACTCGATCACGCTAACGCATAGCTTCAGAATCTCCTTCATTGCGTTCGCACCAGTAGACTTGCGTTCGCATAGACCAAACTTTTGGACCCCTTAGTATTCCTTCTACGCGATCACGTAACCATTCACGCAATCGTGATGACCTATCAGTGGGACCCTTCGCGATCACATCCTTATTTCCGCAATCGCGTAGGGCAAATTCGTGCAGTTATTTTTAAAGCTTAAAAACAGACCAGTAACGGAATGTTTCACCCAAAACACACGAGTTCATCTTCTCCACAACACATAGGCGATTTTTAGAGCTATTCTTCACCAAAGCTTCTTGGGTGATTCAATCTCAATTTGGGGTCGAATCTTAAAATAAATTGCATATTTGAACTTGTGGGTTTATGGGTGATTGGGTTTTGGTTCGACCCTCGTTTTTGGACAATGTGGTCCTGGTGTCGAATTTTGGTAGTTTCTGAAGAATACTAAGAAATTCATATCTAGGCTATGGGATGTTGCCATTGAGGCTTTATTGATATTATTGAATTAATTATGCCGAGATATCATTATTTCGGAGTCGGATTGTAGAGGAAAGACGGTATTTGAGGATTGATTGCTATTCTTTGGACCGAGGTAAGTGTTTGATCTAACTTTGGCTTGAGGGCATATGATTATGGTGTTGTTTACTAATTACTAAATGTTGAGCATGGTGTATAGGCATGGTGACGCGTATCTATACACTGGTGTCTAGCATGACCGTGGGTCCTTATTTGTACTTATTTTGATATTGTTGTGACTCTTCCATGTTAATTGATAAATCCTATGTAATGTGAAGAGTATGAGAATTGATTGTGAATTGTAAATCCTTTGGAGCGTTGGCTCAAACAATAAAAAACTATTGGGTAATAAATGAATGAAATAGCAAGAAATATGATTAATCCCTTGCCGGGATGGTTTGAGTATATTGATTATCTCCCTTGTAGGGATGTGAAAGTTATTGTGGTTTCCCCCTTGCCGGGATTTAGCTATTTAGTTGTGTATTTCCCTTGCCGGGACATTTCTAATTATTTGTTTATCCCCTCGACCCGTTTGGTTGTGATTACTGTTTGGGTGAGGAAGAGTGGTAATGCACGAAGGATCATTTCGTGCCATGCTTTGATTATATTTGTATTTTTGTTCGAGATTTCCAACTTTATATACATAGACGAGTTTCACGAGATTAGGTCAAGTTTTGAATATCTGAAGTAGTGTAGCATCTCTCTTTTTTGTTATCGGTAACTGTAGCTTATTTTGATGTTTTAACATTAGACTTCTCTATTTTAATCTTCCAATACGAGTTTTATTATCTTTTCTTCTTTGTTTTCCTCAATACTCACTATGAGTAGCTAGATTTTTACTAGGGTTGTAACCCAACCCTAGTGTTTAAATCTTATGGATGATTAATTTTATGTTTGTTTATGATTGATTATATATTATTTATCTTAGTTCATGGTTCAATTGTAGAATTGATGGTTACAACATTAATTCATGCCTATTTGACTTAGTCTCTTCTTGAGAAAGAGGGACATAGTCTAGGTTAACTAGCTAGCAAGGAATTGGGTCAATTGAGAGATTGGTTAACCTAGTTAAAAGGTTCAACCTAGAGATAGTAACAACCCGACTTGAGCTCTTATCAATTATTTTGGTTGATACCAATTTGGTCTTGAGAAATCCAAATTCGGCAAAACCACTCTCTGATCGAGGGGTATTGAGTGGGTAACATAGAGTTATGAGTTATAATACAGCATAATAAACAAAAGGAGAATAAAAGTTTTTATCCCATTAGGCAAACACCCTTGTCATGGTCACATCCCTAGGCATCTTTATGTATTTGGAAAACCCTCAGAAATAATTATCTCTAGTCTTATATCTTTAATTTGCATTCCTTAGATTAATATTAGATATAAAAACAAAACCTCATTGCGGAAGTGCAATCTAGATACTTCACTTGCTCATTCCGAATATATACTCCTAGCTCTCATTTTAGCTCTTTAAAAATTCGATCCCGACTCTTTGTTGGTTTTATTATTGCATACGACCGTGTCATACCTGTTTTGAGGTGTGCATTTGGATGTGATCATTCACCATAGCTCAGAATAGAGAATGAAGCACATAGAATCACGTATTCAGAAAAACGTAGACGATTGGGAAATCAATGATCTACTGGCGCTATTCGAAGCTTTAGAATGCTACAACATTGAAGAAAAACATCTAGGCAGAATCATTTGGGGAAGCTCCAAGGAAGGCAAATACACAGTCAAAGTTGGCTACAATCTTATTTGCTCTCAAAATGGGATATTACAAAATTGGCTTTGGAAGCATATATGGAAGACTAGACTGCCTACTAAGGTAATATGTTTCACATTGACAGAATTGAAAGGGGCATGTCTCACTTAGGATAATCTAATCAGGAGAAATATTATACTAGTTAACATGTGCTACATGTGTCTCCATAACGCATATCGCATAAAACATTTATTCCTTCATTGTCCAGTTGCAGCTGAATTATGGAATTTCTTTTATTCCATTTTTAGATTATCCTGAGTCACCCCCTCGGTCAGTCAAGAAATCCTACGATAGCTGGTTTTGTGAAAAATTGATAAGGCCATCAGAAGGATATGGAAAACGATCCCAGCAACTATATTTTGGCGTATCTGAATAGAGAGAAATCGCAAATATTTTTTTATGGTAGTCTCAACTCCAGCATTCTTCTTGAAGGCTAGATGTTTAGTTAGTCTTTTTAGCTGGAACTTCATGAACCCTGTAAATAGCACTGATTACTTTTTGGACTTTGTTAGATCTTTGATCTTAGCATAGTTTTCTGTATTAATAGAGCTAACAGACATCTTTCTTTGTAATCTTTTGTTTTCTTATACATCTTCTTGATGCCTTCTTAATGATAACACCTTACTTCATCAAAAAAAAAATGGAGCAAGCAATGAAAATAGGAGAGGTCATGATGAGGCATAACTTCCACCAAGCAAACAGTGTAGCCTATCTTTTGGCTAAGGAAGCTCTCAAGAAGTTCAGCTCAAATAATTTATGTACTTTTATAACACCTCCTAAATGAGTGGTAGATGTCTACTATAAAAATCAGGAAGGTTTTCCTTGTGTAAGAGATATTTCGAATAATTTGTATTCTAAGTTGGCTGTTCTAGGAAATAAAAATGCCCTAAGAGGCATAATTGTAGCCCATCGTGGTAGTAATGAAGACTGTAGTGCACTAGCACCTAATGTTGCCTAATTATTATAAAGATTTAATACCCTAAAATATCCTTAAACTATCATATTTTTGTCAGTTTTCTACTTAAACTATTCGGTGTCTCCAAAAAAACTCAGTACTATATTGCCATCATATTAAGAATCCCTCTTTACATTCATAGAAGTGCGTCTAGTACACGCTCCCAATTATTTAAAGAAAGAGTCATGTAGCGCTACATGTGGCTATTTAACTCAGCCTAAAACCCACCTAAACTATTACTTTTTTGTCAGTGAACTATTTAAATTATCCGGTGTCTCCAACCCCCCCCCCCCCCCCCCGAACTACATTCGCCTATATATTAAAACCCCGTGTTAGATTTTAATGTTGTGTCTGTCTAACTATATTAATTTATGATTTGTACAAAGTTTTTCATACAATTCACTCGTGATATGTTACTCTCGGGTGATTGATTAATTTAAGGAGTTTTGGCCAATTATATTACTTCTTGTGATGTTAATATAGTTTGCCTAGTTTAATATCTATTTGTTCAACTACGTTTTTATTGTAGTTAATTGATAGGATCTTCAATTAGTTGTGCCTATTTAGTACTCGAGAGAGAGTACATATTTAGGTAATTGTTGAATAACACCACTCCCAAAGTATATGAGGGTTCAATAACCGAGGGTTTAAAGGCGGGATTAGGGATAACGAAATCTTGTGTGAAATCTAAAGTGAACCGTAATAAACAAAGCTAACTAGCGTAAATCGAGAGAGTGCATCTAGTAAATTGTCGTGATTACTTGGGAGAGATTTACAGTGACAAGAGTGCTCATGATTGATTGAGATGATTAGGTGAATCTATTGAAACACAACCAGAAGGGAATCCATCAATAGGGAAAATCATAACCTTAGATCTTTCTCTAAATTGTTTACAACTTAAGCATAGTTAGTCTTCAGTTGCTTATTTTCAGTCAGTCTTAGTTAGTAGAAACATCCTCAATTGTAATTCATAACGTTTGGGAAGTTGATTACGTAGAATTTTGTAAGTCTAACGAGAGTAATTTATAGGTTAATTCCTTGTGGGTTCGACTCTGGGCGAAATGCTCCGATTATATTTGCAACATTCGCGTGCCCTTTTAATAAGGCACAGTTGGGTATGATCAACATTCGACCGTATTCAAGGCATGAAATAGGGGATTACAATTAATTTTAAACGGAAAGTGAATCAATTAACATATTAGACTCCTAATTATTATAATACACAAATTTTGTATTTCCAGTTATAAAAAGATTCTCAACCGAAAAATACCCCAAAAATATAGCAATCTTCAGAGAGATTATATAATTAAACTGAATATAGTTAAATACATTGAATACATGAAATATAGCAGGCCATCTATAGTGCAAAAATATATAAATACATACTGCAGATACATTTGAATACATATATACATCTGGATATATAAATTATATTAATTAAATAAAATTACGAATACATTCATGGAATATAGCGAGACAAAGAATATAATAAAATACATCGAATACAACGAGATACAATAAAATACAATGAAAAAAATAATGAATACAATGAAATACGAGATACATTGAAATACACTTAAAAAAAAGTAACAGAATCTTCAAGTTGCGCAACTCCAAACTCCATCGTCATTGTTCAAGAACAACCCTAAGTTGCAGCCCTAACCAAACATCTTTTGCAACACAAATATTGTTTCATCGACTTCAAATAATCAAAGCCAAAACTAAATAAAACCTGATTTCAATGTTTGGCAGTAACCTAATTTCCGCCGTCAAAAACCAACAAATGCCAAATCAAACTTCGCCTTTTTTCCTTTTCTTTTAGTAACAAAATAATTAGCAGCATCGTATTCATGAGGAAACAGAATCAATAAGGTAAGCAAATGGAAATTCAACTTTGGCACTGCAAACATGATGTCCTCAAAATCGCAAAATTCAACACAAGGTACTATCACTGACGGAGGAACTGATGAGAGAATCCATAAATTTGTATTCATGGAGAAAACCTGTGTTGAGAGAGAGGGTAGAGAAAATTTTGGAAAAATAAGAGAAAAATAATACAAAGCATATTTTATGACTTAATGATAGGAGGTGACTATAAACAAAACTTTGCCTATAAAAATCAAAAGGTAGCTATGGAATATAATTTTTTTAAATGATATTTATTTAAAATAAATAAGATATCAATATTTGCTACATGAGGTAGAAAATTCTAATTAAGAATCCATAAACTAAGTATAACAAGATTTTTAAGGTTATTTATAAGGTTCATCTGGTATAATAACAATAATACATCTAGTACTATCCCATATCGTAAGGTATGGATATGGTTCATCTCGTCTAGAATAAAATGTTCTGTCTTATTTCATTTTTTTCTTATCAAACTTCCATTTCTTAAGCTCTCTTGCTTATTCTTCTTCTTTTTTTCTAAAAAAAAGAAAAGAAAGAAATTAGAGCATTGTTCCTATTCGTAATATACGATTTCCTTCAAGATTTTTTCCCCATTTTTCTTTTTGTGGGATAAGAGTATTCCAATAGTAGTATCTTTTTAAACTCTCCATAAAATCAGTTTGATAGAAGTGTAGAACGAATCTTCTCCTCTTTCTTAGTTACTGGCCGTGCAAAGCAAGTAAATTAAAAAAAATTTAAAAAAAAAGTAAGAAACTAAACTTCGTATCTTGTAACCTCCCCCTAATTTAACTCTAAATCTCTAATTATTCAAAAACAAAATTCTGGGTCGGTTACAAATTGTGTAGCCACCAAGTAAAACATCACTACAGATATAGTACCCAAAACAAAATTTCAAATCAAAATAGTTCTCAGTTCACTGTGCATGGCCCTAATGTCACTTCATCGTAATCACATTAATTCCTCCTTCAACCTTAGTATCAATAATGGCTCCTTCTCCACTAACAAAAATGACGCCTCAGTACCAAACAAATTGGGATTGTGCATGCACATACCAAACAGGTTGGAAATGCTCATGTGCATGGGAATGCGCACGCGAATGCCAAACAAGCGCATGTGAACCTTTACCACAACAAAAACTAATATTACAACAACAACAACCCAGTGGAATCTCACAACAACAAAAACCAATATTATTTCCTCCAATGGGTTTCACAGAAAATGGTTCAGCAACTTTTCTATCTACTGGAAACCCATGTTTAGATTTCTTCTTCCACATTGTCCCCAACACCCCACCTCAAGAATTATTGGAAAGATTGGAACTTTCTTGGAAACGTGATGCTTTGACAACCCTTAAGCTTATTTGCAATTTAAGGTGTGTTAGAGGCACTGGAAAATCAGACAAAGAAGGGTTTTATACTGCTTCTTTATGGCTTCACAATTACCATCCTAAAACCCTAGCATGCAATATTAAAGCCATTGCCAATTTCGGGTATTTTAAGGATGTGTTGGAGATTTTGTATAGAATTCTTGAGGGTCATGAAATTAGAAAGAATGAAAAAGCAGAGTGGATGAAAAAGAACATAAATGGGGTTTTGGAGGGTTTAAAGGAGAAAAAAGATAGGGTTCCTAAGGGAAAGGCCCAAAAAATTCGACTGAAAAAGACTGGCTAAAGCAAAGAAATTATTGGACAGATGCACACAAGATTCTGATTTTGAATTCTTGTATGATAAAGTCTCTAGTTTCTTTGCAGATGCTTTGAGGGAAGACATGAAGTTGCACAATGAGGGGAAGCTTTATGAGCTTAGCCTCGCGGCTAAATGGTGTCCATCTCTTGATTCATCATATGATAAGTCATTGCTAATGTGTGAAAGTGTTGGAAGAAAATTATTCCCTCGTGACTATGCTGAATACCAAGATCTTGAAGATGCTGAATACCAAGATCTTGAAGACGCGCATTATGCTTATCACGTGAGGGATAGATTGAGGAAAGAAGTACTTGTGCCACTCCACAAGGCGTTGGAAATTCCAGAGGTTTATATTTGCGCGAATAAGTGGAAAGAGCTTCCTTATAAACGCGTGTACCCTCTGTGGCCATGAAATTGTACAAGAATTTGTTCTACAAGCACGATCAAGAACGATTTCAGCAGTATCTTGAAGATGTGAAGAGTGGGAAAACAACAATAGCTGCTGGTGCCCTGCTTCCACATGAGATAATTGCCTCGTTGAAAGATTCCACAGGACCGGAAGTTGCAGAGCTTCAGTGGAAAAGAATGGTTGATGACTTAGCCAAGAAGGGCAAATTAACAAATTGTATGGCAATTTGTGATGTCTCAGGAAGCATGGATGGAACCCCAATGAAGGTTTGTGTGGCTTTGGGGCTACTTATTTCTGAACTTAGTGAAGAACCTTGGAAAGGAAAATTAATCACATTTAGTAGTAATCCAGAATTACATAAGGTGAAAGGGGAAAATTTGTCAGCAAAGACAAATTTTATTAGGAGAATGGACTGGGGTGATAATACAGATTTTCAGAAAGTATTTGATAAGATTCTTGAAGTTGCTGTGAGGGGGAATTTGAGCGAGGATGCCATGATAAAGAGGCTATTTGTTTTCAGTGACATGGAATTTGATCAGGCTTCAAGAAGTCCATGGGAAACAGATTATCTAGTGATACAGAGGAAGTTTAAGGAAAAAGGTTATAACAAGGTGCCTGAAATTGTGTTTTGGAATTTGAGGAATTCAAAGGCAACACCAGTTCCTAGTAACCAAAAAGGAGTGGCACTTGTGAGTGGATTTTCAAAGAATCTTGTGACTTTGTTCTTGGAGGAAGGTGGGATTTTAAGCCCAGAAGCTGTGATGATGCAAGCTATTTCTGGTGAAGAGTATCAAAAACTAGTAGTCTTTGATTGACTCGTAAAAGAATAAAGATTGTTGAAATTGTGATAAGATTGTGCTCTTCAATTTCTATCTATTAATGAGAAATTCTGAGTTCCTCTATGTATTTGTGTTCATCTTCATGTAGTTCGTTTATTACCTTTGACTACTCTTTTTCAGCAAGATTTTCTGTTCCATGTAATTGTGTTACTGTTACATTAGCTTCTATATTTAAACCCCTTAGTACTGACACAACATACAGATTAGAAAAAAATGAGCTTTATTAAAGAGTAAATCGCCTTAAAACAATAGTATTCTTACAATGCAAATTGGTAAACATTACTTACAGTTGATTAGTTCTGTTACAGGAGCAATTATTATAGCCACAGCTGAACCTGGTCTTATTGCTCGAGTAGACAATTTTCATGCATTCTATAGCTAAGAGTGCCAGCCAATTGAAACATACAAAGATGCACAAACCTAATTCTCAAGCTCAATAATCTTCACCACAGATGAGTCACCAACTTTCTGGAAAACAACAACTCGGTCATGCGGCTTTATAACACCTGCTGTTTTCCCATGGTCCAGTGCAACCTTCAATACTGACTCATCGGTTGCATTTGTGGACTCGGCCTGAAGAAGGAAAGGACAAAGTCAATATTCTGGCCAACATACCGAATATTCTAACAAGAAAGAGGGTTACAATAACTATGAAGGTCAGAAGGAAGATTATGCACTTCTCAAAGTTCTCTCTCTTGTGAACTTTTCCCTTTCTTGATTAAATATAAGTTGACTATATATTACACTTTTTATCTTATATGCTTATCAACTTCTTTATACATTATCTTTCCTCCTGTTATACTTTTTCTCAGCATGAGTAAACTTTCATTCACCTTTTTTCCTTTCTTTTATTCTTTTATTATTTGTAGCCTTTTAATTGACCGTTCTGGTAGCTTCACCCTTATATCCGGTGACTGATCTAGTCATACTATGCTTTTTCCTAGGGACCGTTATGATGGCACCACTTTTTCTAGCCTTTTTCAATCAATATTCAAGTCACTGTTCCGTCAATCAAGTGTTTGTAGCGCGTGAAATGCTCACGTATTCCACAGTTCTCAAATGAAGTCCACGCAGACTTAGCAAAACAGAAAACACAACAACAACAACAACCCAGTATATTCCCACAAGGTGGGGTCTGGGGAGGGTTATATGTAGACAGGCCTTACCTCTACCCGAGAGGGCGGAGAGGCTGTTTCCAATCGACCCTCGGCGCAGGGAAAAGAAAGGCAAACAAAAACAAAAATCGCATTAGTTATACGAGCATACATCGCAAAAAAGTTATCTAAACATAAGAGACATAAATACCATAAATAAGCAGGTATGCATGCAATGATATTGAAACAGTAACTACCAGAAATGACTACCACAAGAGAACACAAACTAATCATCTATGGGCGTCCCTACCACACCTCACCCACCCCGGGAAAGGAGTACGAAAAATGTAGAAGTCTCTATCCTACAACCCTGATACTAGACCTTCAGACTTTCTTATCAAAGGTCATGTCCTCGGAAATCCGCATCCTGGCCATGTCCTGTCTAATTACCTCTCCCCAGTATCTCTTAGGCCTCCCTCTGCCTCGCCTCACACCGACCACCGCTAGCCGCTCACAGCTCCTCACCGAGGCATCGGGGCTTCTCCTCCGCACATGCCCGAACCACCGAAGCCTCGCCTCTCGCATCTTCTCGTCCACCCCCACCTTCTCCCGAATATCTTTGTTCCTAATCTTATCTAACCTGGTGAGCCCGCACATCCACCTGAGCATCCTCATCTCCGCAACCTTCATCCTCTGAACATGAGATTTCTTCACCGGCCAACACTCCGTCCCATACAGCATGGCAGGTCTAACCACAGCTCTATAAAACTTCCCCTTGAGTTTCTGTGGCACTTTTTTATCACACAACACTCCTGATGCAAGCCTCCACTTCGACCACCCCGCCGCTATACGGTGGGTGACATCCCCGTCTATCTCCCCGTCCCCCTGGATCACCGATCCAAGGTATTTGAAACTATCCTTCTTGGCTATGGCCTGAGACCCAATCATCACGCTCCCTCCCTCTTCGCTCGGCTCAGCGCTAAACTTGCACTCCAAATATTCTGTCTTAGACCTGCTTAGTTTGAACCCCTTAGACTCGAGAGTCTGTCTCTATACCTCTAGCCTCTCGTTAACCCCGACCCTCGTCTCATCTATTAGGACTATGTCGTCAGCAAATAGCATACACCAAGGTACATCCCCTTTAATATGCCGCGTCAAAGCATCCATCACCAAGGCAAACAAGAGGGGCTAAGCGCAGATCCTTGATGGAGCTCCATAACTACCGGGAAATGATCTGAGTCGCCACGGACTTAGCTCCATCGTACATGTCCTTGATTACTCTGATGTAGGCTTCCGGCACGCTCTTAGCCTCCAGGCACCTCCATAGTACCTCCCTAGGGACCTTGTCGTACGCCTTCTCCAAGTCGATAAACACCATGTGCAGGTCCTTCTTCATATCCCTGAACTGTTCCACCAATCTCCTGACAAGGTGGATAGCTTATGTAGTGGACCGACCCGGCATGAAACCGAACTGGTTCACGGAAATAGATGTCGACTCCCTCACCCTGGCCTCGATCACCCGCTCCCAGACCTTCATGGTGTGGCTTATTAATTTGATGCCCCTATAGTTGTTGCAACACTGGATATCCCCTTTGTTCTTATACAAGGGCACCACTGTACTCCATCTCCACTCCTCCGGCATCCTTTTGAACCTGAAGATCGCATTGAACAACCTGGTGAGCCACTCTACTCCTGGCTTTCCCATGCATTTCCAGAACTCCACCGGGATTTCGTCTGGCCCGGTCGCTCGACCTCTACTCATCCTACGCAAAGCCCCAACGACCTCTTCCACCCTAATGCGCCTGCGGTACCGTAAGTCTCTATGACGCTCTGAATGCCCCAGCTCCATGGAAGAAAAAGATCCATGTGGGCAATATATACTACCTAGCTGAGATTAAGTCTTACCAATGTTGTTGCATATACATTAGGTGTAACGTTTATTAGGAGTCTTTTTAATCTTGTTAAAGATTTGTATATCAATAAAAAATATAGAGAATTTCAAGTGTTAAAGAGCCTAAATTATTCAATACTGGAATGAAACGGGTCAACATGAGCGAAATATATAGTAAGGATTCATAGCCAATCCTTGGTGGTTCTGATGGTAAGCAACCTCCAGCTTCCAGCCGAGAGGTTGTGAGTTCGAGTCTCCCCAGAAGCAAGGTGGGAAGTTCTTGGAGGGAAGGATGCTGGGGTCTATTTGGAAACCAACCTCTCTGCCCTAGGGTAGGGGTAAGGTGTACGTACACGCTACCCTCCCCAAACCCCGACTAAGTGGGATTATACTTGGGTTGTTGTTGTTGTTGTTG